>KZ992449.1:0-58554 GCA_003614735.1 Thamnocephalis sphaerospora | reverse complement strand
GGTGAACACGCTCAGCGTGCTATGCTGTGTCGGGAGTCCCTGGAGATCGGCAACCTCTCATCGCCTGAAGATCGCCTTCGTAATCTTGTTACGAAGCTGACTGTCACGTGGACACTTGCGCGTTGATGGACTGTGAATATCGTCGCTTGTTTCATCTCACACCCTGTTCCTTCTCCTTCAACACTCCT
The DNA here is from genome assembly GCA_003614735.1 of Thamnocephalis sphaerospora. Taxonomy (NCBI): domain Eukaryota; kingdom Fungi; phylum Zoopagomycota; class Zoopagomycetes; order Zoopagales; family Sigmoideomycetaceae; genus Thamnocephalis; species Thamnocephalis sphaerospora. Next base: position 58,366 of record KZ992449.1, on the reverse strand, counting down.
TTCCCATCGCTGCTGTAAAGATCGCTTTGCCTTCATCGCCCCCTCTTCTTCACGCTATAATCTTCTCTGCCTTCTTCGCGTGCGCTTTTGCGTTTACTACTGGTGAGCCGTTCACCAGCTGACAACAATCCCAAATATGAAGGGTACACTAGCGTCGTTTTGCGGCATACTTGCCGTCTCTGGCCTCTTGCTTGCAGATGTTCAGCCCGTCACCGGTGGCAGTGTCCTCTGGCAGCTTGGAAACGACGACCTTTTGGCACCGCCCAACAGTCGCTATGGCAAGCCGCTCGGTCCATCGCTATTCGACTGCAGCAAGGACCAAGGCACTCTGCACATCGAATTCGTCAAGCTGTCGCCAGACCCGCCTAGCGCTGGCGAAAAGCTACTTATCCGCGCGCGTGGTACCTTTGACACCCCTGTAGAAGAGGGCAGCGAAGCGAGGGTGATAGCAAAATACGGCTTTATCCAGGTTCTCAATAAGAAATATGACCTGTGCAAGGAAATCAAGGCCGTTGGTCTGGAATGCCCTCTTGGGCCTGGCACTGTTACGCTTGAGAAGGAAATCGATTTGCCAAGGGCCATTCCGCCGGTGAGTTTTCCCATCGGCATGCGGCCGCAATGGTGAACGCTCATGCATTTGCTAATTTGCGCTGCGCAACTTTGCTAGGGCTCGTATTTTGCCAACGTTAAAGTGACTGACGCCAACGAGGAGCTGTTAACATGCCTCAACGCCAAAGTCAGCTTTGACCTTTGAGCGTCATTTTGCGCATGCCAGGGATTTGGGCTTGCTTTGGGGATGCAGACTATGAATGAACGGTTTATCCCAGTGCAGACGGCCACCGGCCATATGGTGGTGTGGTTTGCACCGCACATCGCGCATGGGCCAACGTAGTGCTTACTCTTTGTCGTCATCGTTCGCTGCAACCTCCATTGCGTCATCAGTTCTATCCAGAGGTTCATCGGCCTCCTCGGTGAACCTCATAATCGTGGTTGCACTTGTCGGCGATTCGACGCCAAAAGTGTCTTTCTGCACATCGTCTGACGCGTCTGCACCCCCTGAAGGTAAGTCCTCCTGATCGTCCATAGGGGTGCAGTCGTTGGGGCCATTCTCCGGATTGTCTTCATCACTGGCTGTCGACGACGCAAACATGTCCAAGTCACCTTCCTCAGCCAGCCGTGCTGCAGCTGCTGCATTCTCTTCAATCATGTCGTCGTCTCGATCGTCCGAACAAAGACCAAACGGCATCGCTAACCGATCTGCCAGCCTAGCGTCGCCTGCATCCTGTTGTGGCGGGAAATCTGCAGGCGATGATGTAACAAATACCACCTATGACTGGCATGAGCGAGTGCCCCAGCATATATTTGCTGAACAGGCTGCTAGCTTACCCGTCTAATGGCTCGTAAATACTTGTCAGGACGCCGATAATGGCTGCTTGGATCGATTGTGAGCTCTGCGAGCCGTTGCAGCGTGAACGGCGGGTTACTACGCATCGGTCACGGTAGAAAAGCATCAGCCCAATGCCCGCTCGATGCACTGGCATGGATACCTACTTTACACAGGTATTGTCCAGCCAGTCACATATCAGGTCATAGCATGCCTGAAGCTCTTCCTCGTTGATGTCGACTGCGTGATTCGTTATTTCTGCGCGTGCATTCTCCGCTGTCTGCTCAACCACGCCTGCGTTCTCATCTGCAGGTTCCTCGGGATCATTCGCTGCCTCTGCGTTGCTAGAGTGTGCCTTGTGCGTCTCCGTCAATAGCCTCATATTCTACAGTTGCATGTAAAAGGTATCATGACCGTCAATCTACGATGATCACGCATATCTGCCCATCTTCATGTATCACTCACGCTACGAATGCGGCTCTTGATCGTCTCGCGTAATTTGCACCAGTCCATACTAATTCGGTGCGGGCGCTACATTAGACGGGATCCGTGCGCCATCGCGTGCCTGATCTTGCTTTGGCTTACTCCATGTGAACGTTTCCAGCAGCGAGTGCTTGCAGGCAGACATCACTTTCTACGAATGGAAACGACGTTGCAATCGCGCCAGTCATCAGGTCTAGGAATCTAGCACGTGCCACAGTTTGTCGAGCGCTTACCGCTGTCTACCGACGTTGCACCGGCCGTTAGTGGCGGATCGTGTGCGTAGTCGTGGGCAAGCACTACCTACCATTGTCGCCTAGCGCCGGCGATTCGTGCATTTGGTCCGCCATTTCTGCCAAAAGCTTATCCGGAGAGGCCGTGTATCTCCTGTCAGCAAGCACACCGGCTGCAACGAGATGAATGTTGCGCTAGTACAGCGCACTAGGAAAACAACAAGGAATGTGTTGCGCGTCTCCAGCAACAAAAACGACAGATTGATTAGTCACACCGGCTACCATCCGATGTTAGCGCGTGCTTCTTTCGTCGCTCCACATTCCACCTCCAGCCGATCTGGTGCAAACGCGTATACAGCCCCATGCGTTCGTTTCTTCGTGTCGCTGGCCGAGCGCTGGCCGCTAGTCGTGTAGAGTACATGGCCCGCACAGTTGCCGTCCGCCAATTCAGCGGCGTCGCCATGCGCTCGCCTCTTGCCTCACGCACGCCGGTTATCCGTGCGCATCAGCGGATAGCAACAGTGTTTGAAGCGCATCAGCAGGGTAAGCATTGCACTGCTATGTAGTGCGGCCAGTAGACATGGTTCGACGCTCTTCACAGCTACTGACGCGTACTGAATAGCGCGAACCATGTTCATCCAGAACGAACTCACCCCTAACAAAGACGCCATCAAGTTTATCCCGGGAGAACGCGTGCTGCCCGAGGGTGTTCCATCGATAGAGTATGTGGACCCGCGCAGCTCGTTTGCGTCGCCGCTTGCAAAGATGCTGTTCCAGATCGAAGGCGTGAAGCACGTCTTTTTGGGTGAGCAGACGCGCTCTCCGTCGCAGTGTGATAGCCGGCACTCATGTATTACATGTTAGGTTCCGATTTCATCACGGTTACCAAGGATCCGCTGGCGACATGGCAGCTGATGAAGCCGGATATCTATTCGGCCATCATGGACTTTTACTCGTCTGGACAGCCGATCATCACCGATGAGCAGGCGCCATCTGACACGGCCATTTTGGACGATGATCCCGAGCCGGTGAAGATGATCAAGGAGCTGCTGGATACGCGCATTCGTCCTGCCATCCAGGAGGATGGTGGCGATGTCGAGTATCGTGGTTTCACTGCCGAGGGCCTGGTCAAGCTCAAGCTCAAGGGCGCATGTCGCACATGTGACTCGTCCGTTGTGACGCTGCGCAATGGCATCGAGAACATGCTCAAGCATTATGTGCCCGAGGTGACGGCGGTTGAGCAGGAACTTGATCCGGAGGATGAAGTTTCTCAGGAAGAGTTTGACAAGCTGGAGAAGCGACTGAACGGCGCGTAGCGGTTGTTGCACTGCAACGTTCACTGCGATAATGTTTACGCTTTTTCTACCCTGCGAGCACTATCAATGAACATCAGGCGGTGTGCCATTTAATAACGCTTGGCGTTGAAGAAAGTGTACGATAGCGTGATCGTGTCTACATCGCGCATCTGCGGCTCCTCTGTGTGTGCAGAAAGTCGCGTTAGGCGATGGTCGCTGCCGTACCGCACCGTGCAAACACTTACCCGCCAAATCCGGATCCAGGAAGAAGAAAATAGGCATGTCAACCTCCTCGCCTGCGCGCAGCAGCTGTTCCTCAAAGCAGAAGCACTGGATCTTGTTGAAATAGGCGCCGGCCTTGTTGGGCGTCACGTTGTAGGTGGAGATGCCGACCAAGTCGCGGTCCGAGTTGTTTTTGGCCGTGTAAAAGACAAGCGCGGTCTCGCCCGGATAGACATACACCTCCTTTTGCTGCGGACGGAAGGACCACTGCAGCGCCTGGCTGACGTCCGAGTTGAACGTAACACGGATACGCTTACCGTCACGTCGCGGCACAAGATGTTCCGGCGAAAACCTGTCCGACACTACCTGCGGTGTGCCGCCCATTCCTGTCACGCTGCAAAAGATGCGATAAAGTGGCACCGCAGCGTAGGTGAGGCCGAGCAGCAAGAGTGCCACCGAGAGTGTGTAGAAGAGCGAGGTGCGAATGCTATTCGTCTGTCGGCTCTTGCCCGGCTGCGTAGCGTACGCGCGGACAGAGCCACACTGATGCCACGCCGTGCCTAGCGATAGTGGAGTTGCAAAGCGGCGCGCACCTAGCCAGCCGCGCAGTCCAGCGCCTGTAACATGAGACTGCGCTGAAATCGCCCTTTTCGACGGCGCCACCGTCGAATGTAGCGGCCGGCTGGCGATCCCGCGGACCGCAGGGTTTATGCATGCTGCCTTCCACAGGCTGTTGGGGCGCAGCAGGTTTGGCTGCACGCGCGCACGCGCCAAAGACGCTAGGGAGCGTGCTCCCCCGACCTGCAAGAGTCCGAGCATGCTCGAGTGTCAATGAATGTTGGTGCGTGAAAGCAAATGACGGAGAGTGTATGCGAAACGGATAAAGTCGGAGCACTGGTGCATTTGTCTAGGATTTATTGGCGCGCTCAGCCATCGACATCGAGTCGGTCCAAATCGCGTCGTAGCGCAAGCAACTCCTTCACAATCTGCGCCGTCTCTGCAGTGTCTGGCCGTCTGCGCAGGATGCGCAAGTATTCACGCACGATGCGTGCTGCGTTCAAGCAGGCTTCTGCGCTAACCGGGGTGGCAGTACGGTCTGCAGATCCACGACCGGATGTCACTGTTGCTGTGTGCGCCACATCTTCGTTGCTCAGCGAACTGCCTGGCAGATTGCCAATGGTGTCCAAGCGTCCGGCGTATGCACCGCAAAGAGCGACTGTATCAAGCGTATCTTTGAACAGATACAACTCACCTAGCGACTATCATTGCGTGAGAAATTAGCACAGAACTGCCTGAGAGCACGACATGGTGCACCTACACCAGCAGCTACATCTTCTGGTTTTGTGAGACTATCCAGCGGCATCTGTGTCTTGGAGATGAACCGCGTCACCTCATCCTGCGCACCAGCGGGCACCAGCTTCTCCACCAGGTCGCCATGCAGCGTAAGTGATACAAATTTAACCTAAACGCCAACGCCATCAGTATCTGTCGTATGGCATATAGAGCACACGCAAGTATCGATGCAACCTACAAGTTGAGTGCATGCTTCCTGGCGTGTCAACGCACTGGTGCACCCAAGTGCGACGGTAAATATCCGTGTCAGCAGATTGTATGCTTTGATCTGCGCCAAAGGACCAGTGCTCAGCCATTGGTATGCTGAAAGGGAATGTGTCATTGCAGCAATGCCTTACTCTGTTGTCGGCTTCAAAGACGGTGCTGCCGCAGTTTCCAGCAAACCGAACTGCATAGTACTTTCCTGCGCCTGAAGGATCCGTGCTCATCCACCGTGCACAAAACGCCAACGTCTATGCATAAAATAAGCATATAAACGCGATATGTTGTACGCCTATGGGCAACAGCAGCAGTAGCGCTTGCATCTCACCTCGCAGGCGGAATCAGGCGATGTGACAGGAGCCACTGTCAGCAACGACAGCAAAGCATGCACTGCATGATTAATCTACTCATGCAGCAGCAGATGTGAGTGTCAATACAGTGACAGGCAATAGCTAGCGACTCGTACCTCGGCAATGCGAGTCGGTTGTTCACATGCGCATGCGGCACATTCCTTTAGCAGCTGCGGAGCTATCTCCAGCGTTCGCAGCGCATTGCTTGGCAAAGTTGTGCGATTTGAAGTATCGCGCAGCACGTTGGTCAGACATTCTACCGGAAGTACCTGCAGCGCTTTAGTTAGCTTCACTGCGCTAACAACATCAATGACGTATTTACTTGCCAGTGCAGCAATCAAATCCGCGTTCTTCTTGGACTGCCCGCTCTCCAAGATGGCGGCGGAAAGCGTGTCCATTATTTGCCCAACCTTTCGGTCAATGACATCAATAGTCTGAGGAGACAATGTGTGATGGATGAATAATTGAGTCGATTGCAAACAAAACAAACGCATAATTCTTACCGACTGGTGCCCCGACAAGGAGAATGTAGAAAGCGAAAGGCAGGCAAATATGCGCAGTGCATCTTCGATTTGTGTTGCGTTTGTGTAGCCAGCGTACCGCAATGGTGCCAGCAGATCATTGCGCAGCTTGTTCTATTGCATTAGCGCAGCTCATTAGCGAAGCAGTCTAACGTAACTAGCTGTCTTGGCGCGTTACCATTTCCGAATCTGGGAGTCGTGCTGCCAGTCGACCTAGCAGCGATCCGAGTCGTTCCCGGAGCGGTGAGACAGCGCCAGCACGCTTCAGCTTTTAGATCGCCCACGCGTATGTGTCAGAATTGTACCATAGGTCTGCTGGCGACAGCTACACACGTACCAAATCGCGAATTACAGCTATGGTGGACTGCAGCGTGCCTGTGCCAAGGTAGCGAGCTACAACGGACCAGGCATCTGTCACGATAATGGCTGAAAAGTCGGAGCCACGCAGTATTGTCGCAAGCGCGCACTGCTCCCATATAGCGTATTCGCTCGACGACAACTGGAGCGGTAGAAAGGCAAACGCTTTTGCTAGCTGCCATCGTAGATCACCGCCGCTAAACATAATGCTGCTTGCCAGTTCGTCGGATGTCTGCCATACTGCTAGATACTCGCACGCTTCTAGCATATGTACGAACCCCCTCAGTACTGACTGTGGACCAGTAGTCGATGTCGTGGCAGTCGAGTGCCCTTGCTGGCTGTCTCCACCATTCTCAGCATCGATTGTTGTTCCAGCAGTGGCTGATATTAGTTGCGCGCGCACCTCTGCCGAAAACTCGCTTAGGTTCTGCAGCAACAGGCGATATTGCTGCCACTGCAGGAGGGTACAGAGCGTGCGCATATCTGCCCCGGCGTCGTTTCCTGCAATACTGCAATTGTGCAGTTGCTCAGGCCGCACGCACAACATCACACGCACGAGCCGACACCGTATTGCCGTGTCCAGCGTTCCACCAAACCACAGCAAAATGCATATGCTGTCAATGGCGGGAATGATAAACTTTTCCAGCGCTTTGAGCTGTTCACGCAGCATGTCTCCGGCAAGCACGCGGGCAATGACCCATCTATGCTCATGCAACATTAGCAAGCCTGCCGGAGAGGTCGCTGATATGCCGATAATTGTACGCGTACCCTCTGCTCTGCACCAGACAGTCGTACACTCGGTCGAGCGCGCTGCACGCTTCTGTAGCAGGCCCTGACACAAGCCAGTCGGTGCGCTCCTTGAGCACCGTATGCAACTGCGCAAAGCCGGTGCGCACCGCTTTGACCTGTTGGAGAAATTCCGGCTCCACCTGAGGCAATGCGACATCTGCACCAGCAGCACCGCTGGTCTGCCCTTTGAAGGCGCCCTTTTTCAGCGGAAAGCTGGCGAAAATGGTGGCAATCTTGGACTCTAGACGCGCTACCTCATCGGCAAACAGCTTGTACACCAGGGAATGAGCGCCAATTTGCGCAGCATTGCTGGCACAGGCGTCCGTGCCCTCACCTCACTGCCTGCTTTGGCGGCCATGGTGAACAAGGCCAGACGTAATTTGGCTGGAACACGTAGGTATGGACAGCTCGCAGGCGACAAAAAGGGCGCGCTCGTTTTCGTCGATTGTTTTGGCCACATGGGACGCGTTTTATACACCAACAACGACAGGCGCAAAAGGAAACATCTACAGCGCTAGGTCAGCTTGGCTCGGCCGGCTCCGCAAAGTGGAATAGCTGCTCCACGCCAAACATGCCGACTAACTGCCGCACTCCCTGATGGATATCCTGCGCCTCGGTTACAGACGACGGAAGCGACGGGTGTGTGCATGGCAGATGCTGTTTGTCACTGAAATCAGCTTGCTGCACTTACGCACCGCTCACTCTCGCTCACCCGTGCTTACCGATGCTTCGCTAAACACCTTGTGCCACGAGAGGATTGTGGCGCATATGCAGTGGCGAGCAATCAGCTGTGCTAGAAAATCGTCCTGTAGAAAACGCCGCCATGGGCCGACTGCCAGATGATAAAAGTAAGCGGCAGCTGAGCAAGCAGGCACGCCGACAGTACACACCCCCATCCTGACAGGTAGCGAGGAGTCCGACAATGCGATGCTCGAGCTGATCTATGTGCTGAAGCGCCGTATGCCAGATCTCCTGGGTCGTTGCCGAAATATCGGCCACTGTAGCAAATGCCAAAAGTGGCGAGTGCAGAAAGAGCGTGTAGAGACTGCCAAAGCGTGCCAGTGCTAATTGTCGCGCTAGGTCAGCGTTCGCTGCCGCTGCTGCATCCAGCAATAGTACGCTACCTTTGTTTGGACACTGTGTCGGCGAGAGAAGACACAAGAGCGGCTGGCCAAACAGTGGCAAGAGTGCCTGCATAAACGCCTGGTTAGCTAATCCGAGCGCAACGTAGGCCCGAGCACACTCTACTGCGGCACTGTTCAGCCACCCACTCGATAAACAGTACTATTGTCGCTATCGACCACCAGAAACAGCGGCTTGCGTGTGTACGCCTGTAAGTCCCCCGGGTACAGGCAGGCCCGAGATATTACGATTTCTTCGCTCGTGTATTCGACCCGTGGCGCTGTCACTACGCCGCTACGAAAGCCTTGAGCAGGGTGGTGAGTGAGCATGGTTTTCTACAATCGATTATCTCCACTTGCTTACCAAATAAATCCACTTCAGGCGCCTTGGGAGTCGATACCATGCCGTCGGCGGACAGATATATCAGCAGCGCAGACTGTTCGCTAATCTCCTGTATCATCCCGCGCGTGTTAGTGCCGTGTACATTCATCACATTCCTTTCACTGTTAGTGGACCTGCCTGGAAAGCGATCGAGGTGTACGAACACAGTTGACCAAAGGTCGGCTTGAACAGAATGTGCTTATGGGGGTTACGCGGTGGCGGTGGCGGTGGCGGTGGTGGCGGCAATGACGGCGGCGGCGGTGCTGCTGTAGTTGTCGCTGCACCTTCGTCTGTGGGAGCCTCGGAAGGCCTTCGCGCTTCGTTGGCACGCGCCGCTGGTTTTTCCGTAGAGGAGCTGCGCTCTAAGGTCGACGCGTTAATAGCGCAGCTGATATCATGCCTTTACGGCACTACCTACCCAGCGTCAGCAGCATTCGATACATGTCCATGGTCAGTTCGGAGAATTTGACCTATCACAAAACTAGAGGTTAGCGCCAAACATACACCCGGCGTGGCAGACCGTGGAGTGCACCTGGCTTTTTCGGTTGCCCACTAGAATGACTTCCTGCAGCCGTAGATTACGCGTGTCGTCTTTATCGGCGGGCGCTTTGGACAGCGTCTGTAGATTGGGCAGCAACATGTTCTCTTCTGTTACTCCCTGCGGCAAAGGCCCACTTATCGCCTAGCCGACCGCTGTTAGCCGAGGTGGAGACATTGCAACAAGCTCCTCTTACCCCGATAAAACTCGTAATCTCCTGTACCACCGATTGCCATTCAGCCGTGTCACTAGCCTTGAAGGCGCGCGCATAGTCCTCGATCAGTACCGAGAGCTCTTGCAGCAGAGTGCGTGCCATTTCATTACTGCGTAGCAAAAGGCAAACCACGATAAAACGGGCATAGTAGCGCAGTAGCTTGATCACCAGCGCAGCACTACAAACCAGTGAGCCCGCAGATCATGCTGTACCAACAAAGGATGCTTGCACTTACTTGCGCGTCTCAAAGATGTCCTGAAAATACTCCCGATCCCGAATGGCATCGTAGAATATATAGGACTCCTGAAGATAACTTCGATCACTTGTTCGCAAGCTGTGCCGCCACGCCCTGCTGTCAGCATAGCGTTATCGCTGGAGACGGCTAAATGCACGTGGCTTACTAGTAGTGGTAGTAGAGCTGTCCAATTTTCGAGGCAATTTCTCCAACTTCCCAGCGTTTCAAGCCATACGCCTCTACAAGCATATCGCTATGTCGCGCCTAGCAATCAGATGGACATGGCATAGGGCACGATGCAGCGGTAGCTGCTTACCGGTGTAGCTGCTGAAATTGCCAGAGCTACAACACGTGCAGGTCGCGTCAGTCCAGCGGAACCGCCGCATGCACAGTAGCGCGCGCTTACTCTTGTGTACACCTCAAAGGTCTTTTGGAAGTAGGGCCGCCACTGACGCCCACCCAACGGTGTCAAGTCCCTGCATGGCCGGCTAGGTTAGTGCCAAGCACTGCGCGCAACTAGTATGCGGAATTCCCACCGTAGCCCGGCAAATAGCTGCCGGCTCTTCTCTAGTAAATATTGAAACTCTTCAATAATTGGGCTTGGGTCTGGTGCACTCGCCGCCGATGGCACAGTCGTCGTCGGCGGTGCGTTTGGCTGTGGCGACGGTGGAGGCAGGGCTACCTCGGCGTGTGGCTGCTGTCGTGCAGCAGCGCCGTAGGTTGCCGCCGGTACTTTTGTCGTGGGGTCGCCAGTGCCACTTGCCATGGCGTGTTCAATGGGACGCAATGAGCGCAGCGTGCAATTTGGAGCGTACAGAGACGCAGGTGGTGCCACGAACAGGACGGTGGATGTGACGGTAGGGGTCAAGAGAGAAGGAGTGTCGCTCGGTTGCTACGCTGTCGTCACGTTTTATAAAATACAAGTCACGGCTGCTCCTATGCTAGGCGGTGTTGGTGCGCGGCGGAATGGTAGACTGTGAAATGCCATAGAGCTTGATCAACTCCTAGCGGCTAGGGGTAAGCACCAGCGCATGCTTGCATCGCCGTGCATGATGCATCCTACCTTCCAGGTGGGCGGATCCAATTCAAGCACCAGCTGCTTCTTGGTCAGGCCCCGCTGGTAGTCATCGCTTGTCGGTGGCAGGCAGCATGCTATACCCAGCCCCACACGTTAGTATGCACGGTGCCACCACCGCCTCCCTGGTAACTGCATACCAAGCATCGGCTCGCCCGATTCATCATCGATGGTGGCCTTGCCATCGCGAATGAGAAATGAAAGATGGAAGAGGTTTTCCACGGTTTCTCCAAAAGAGTGCGGGTTAATGATGAACTCGAATAGATTGATGGGTCCAACCTTTTCCAGCAGCACTGCAATGGCCATCACGTTCTTGGTCGTCTCGTTCTCCTGTCGTTGCACTTCGTCGCCCGTCAGCTGGGTCATTACAAGAGAGTTAGCGTGTGTAGAAGACGAGGTCATCGCGGTCGACCATACGCTGGCCCGCCTACCTCAACAGGTCGCGAAGCTGCCGCTGACCGATCGACATTCCGTTGTCCTGTGCGCGTTACATTACGGCTCCGTTGCTCCAGCGAAATCGGCCCAAGGCTACGTAAAGCATTAGCCCGTTCATCACAAGTTGCCCGTCAAGAGAATAGCTGCCCATGCAGGCACACCATGCATCCGCTTACATAAAGTCCGCAGCCGGAACGCAGCGCATATAGGCGCCAGCCGTGCGACCCAGCCGTGCCCAGTCCATCTGCTGTAGGCTTTCGGCAGCACCCTGCGCAGTCTCAGCTGCCTGACGCCCACCCATCACCGTGACCAGACGGGCAACATAGTCCTCAGAGTCAAAAGCCCCATGCTCAACACGCATCTTTCGCGCCTTTTCATGGTTGATGTCGGCCGAGAGCACCAGCAGCCGCGAGTCCAGCGATGCCTCATAGGTCTGTTTGACTGCGCTTCAGCCTGTTAGCCATCCGTTGCTGATACGTCTCCTCCTGCGTCAGTGCGCTTTACCTTGACCTATTAATTCACCGGCACGCTTCAGATTTCGAAGCACACCTTCGGAATCGGGCCGCTGAAGCTCCGCACGGTGCTCTACTCTTCCAAAAATGCGGTGCGCCGTAAGCATGTTGCGAGCGTGGTGCTACGCCACGTTGCCCGCCCGCCAGTCGACGCGCCCGACGGTCCACGTACGCTCAGTCTGCTGAATAAGTCGGCGATACTCTTGACGCAGAAAGCGCTTCTCCTCCTCGGGCTGCTCCGGATCGTACACCTCGCGGTTGGTAATGCGGTCCTGCTGCTGCGAGAATGCTGCCTCGGCGCGTGGATCCATGGCGAATAGACGGCAGACGGCGGTGCGTAAAAAGGGTGGCGAGCGCATAGAACGAGCGTCCTTTGTTTGGCCCCACCTGTTTATCATTCCCAACATGCCACCGCGACAGTCTAGCACAGCCGCCGCGCTTTGGTCGACGCGTCCAGTGCGATCGACACGCGTAGGAGCGCTAGCACGCGCCTACCGTCGCGGCGTACCGGTGTTTATCAGCAGCGCACGCACGATAGGTGGTGCTGTGAATTCCGCATTGGCAACGCGTCAACACTCACGCCGTCCTCCACCTTCACCGTTGAACAACACTCACGATAGCACCGGTGGTACTAGCGTGGACGCAGCTCAGCAAGGTACCGCTTGGCGATGCTTGTTGCAGCAGTTGGCAGCACGATCCAACCTAGCACGCCAGCCCTTTGCGTCGCCACCGCTGTCGGATGGCCTTGAGGATATGGACCGCGACCGCCACTGTACCACAGCTGCCCTGTCCGCCCCTTGTGGTCAAGCACGACGCATTGCACAGGCGCAGCTAGCGGACATTGAGCGCTTTCTGCTACACGATCTGGATCCACTAGCATTTGGCAGGCCTGCGTACAAGCACGACGCCACTGCTGCTGCTGCTGTTATGGATCCCGAAGCGCTCACACCTGTTAACAATGCGCAAGCGGCTGCTCATGTGTGAAAGTCTTCTGGATGCCAGAAATAGCAACCCGACGCAGACAGCGTGATGCACCGCCTGGTCAAGTCGGCCCCATCTCTGCAACGACGTATCAAGTCGGATCAAGCAGCATGGGGCGCAAACTCACTGAGCGTGCTCGGCACGCGGTCGCCACAGGTGCCGCTCGCTTCTTTTGCTGCACGCTTCACGCCTTTCGTCTCTTCTTCCCTTTACTGCCCCAACACGTTTTCAGCTGCCTCACTTTGCTCTGCTTTATGCTGCGCGACCCATCATTGCTTTCTAGATAGCTACAAAGCCTCTCGCTTCAGTGCCGCGTGCCCGCCGGCCGGTCATTCGTCTTGCCTTCAGCTTTGTACCCACTGCCACTGCGCCTGTCTACCGGCCTACCTGTCTTGCCTGTGACGCTCCGCACAGCCACCGACGCCGCCCACTTTGACACGCCCGCGTGCAACCAGCAACGTTATAACGTAGAGCGTACGTACTGCCAAAACATACGCAGCTCTGCTCAGCTAGCCGTCGATAGCTCACGTGCATAACCGTTGCGCCAGTTCTAGTCTCTTTCGCACTACCATCCTTACGATTTCGTTGGTGCCTTGAGCCCGATTGGATACCAACACACTCCTACGGCGGTTGCCAGCCACCTATTGCGCTCGCCATCGGTAGGCGCACACACACACACACACACACACACAGCATGGCTCGCTCTATTCGCGTCGTGCGCATTACCGTCGCCGTCCTGCTATTGGCGCTGTTTGTCGTACATGATAGCAGCACTGGTGCACATGCCGGCATTGCGCTGCCACGCCGCAGCCCTCTAGACCTTACGGATGGGGTTAGCGGCGGTGGCTCAGATAGCTCAAAGTCCAAGTCTACGACCGACAGCTCTGGCAGTAAGCCAGCTACAGACAGCAGTGGCGATAGCAAGGCCAACACGCCTTCGAGCACTGATAGTAGCGTTGCCGATAAGCCGACATCGCCTAGCGTACCAGACAAGGCGGAAAATACGCCAGGCACCGCTACCGACAAGTCGTCGTCGACGACCAAGCCAACGGGCAGCACAGGCACCACTCCCAACGGCGCGTCCGCGAACAGCGGATCCAATGGCAATGCCGTGGGCGCCGGAGGCAGCACCCTGCCGGAAGCGCAACAGGCGGTTCAGCCGATAGGCAATGCCGCGGCCAACAAGAAGAACGCCGAAGCGACCAGCGCCCACGATGGAGGTTTGTCGGCCGGTGGCATTGTTGGTATCGTGATTGGCTGTGTGTTTTGCCTTGGTCTGGTCGGCATGGTGGTGCTGCGCAAGTGGAAGCTTCAGGTAAGCGCACTTTGTGTATTCACTCGTTCGTGCCGCCTATTAACGCCATCTTTTCCACGTCAACAGCCGACCAACCACCGCCGCGCTCGTCTCAACTCGGATTACAACGCAAATTACATTCCTCAGCGCACAGAGACCACGGATGCCACGTTCATCCGCAATCTGCGCGACTAGAAAAATCCACGTGGCCGACACGAGGATGGTCTTGTTTTTGCTTTGCACACGTCTCCTGTTCCACCGACCCAGAAGCATCGGCTTTGGCGGTTGGGACAGAAGGCCGTCTGCTATCCGCCGTACTTGCTATTGTCTGCTGCCTTACTAGCCTTCCTATTCTCCTTCATCGTTTATCGGGGGCTGCGGCGGCTTTAAAACACAGTCGCTTAGCATCCCATTTGTCCACTGTTTTATCTACGTGTACCATGCTTGCAGGACTGCTGTTATGCAAAGTGTGTGTGTGTGTAAATGCGCTGCAAAGAGTGGCGAGCGAAATGGTGTTGCGCCACACCTTTCCGTAACAAGGTCGCATGACCACACCTGTTCAGTCGTTGCATCACGATCCGGCAACGAAGGAGGCGCGCTGAATCTCGCTCCGCGCCGATACTAGGCGTCAGCGCTAACATCTGCGCGCCTGTTGTGTGCGGTGCGATCAAGGTGGCGTGGGATAAGCTTGCATATCCGCTGACCAGGGCCACCAAAGTGGAAGCGGGGGCCGGGTCCCTTAGGACGTCGCCCTTGTTCCATTTGCTGCCTTCCTTTTCCATACTGCCATTTTCCACTTGGAAGCGCCGCCGCTTACCTTTTTCTGCCCAGCCACGCGTGCCTCTGCCCACCGGCTAGCACGCCTTGTTGCGCCTCTTCTTTCGCCCACTGTGGTATTTGCTGCTCGCGCTAATTCCCCTTGAAAGTGCTCGCCACGCCGCTACGCCATTTTTGTCGGTCCACCTACGTTCTGTGTGTGCATACGTGCGTGTGTGTGCGTGTGTGCGTGTGTTCCCACTACGCTCTCCTCCCACTCCCTCTCTCTCTCTCGCTCTTTGACGTTACCCTTGCTGCCAGCACCCAAATACCCTGGTCATCTCTTCCTCTTTCCTACGCTCCGCACATCACATCCCCCATTCTACGTTTTACTGGCGTTGACCGTGTTGCGCATAACCTAGCATCCGTAGCACACGTAAGTAGCGTTTCGCTCCCAGCACTGGGCGTCACCTGCCGCTCAGCTAGAGAGCGAGTGCGCGCGTGACCTTTCATCTGCCGTTTTCTTTCGAAGCCCGTCAATCAGGTCGGCGTCTGTGGGTGTATGCATGGGCGTTTGTGAATGCTGTATGTGCGTGTATGCACCTGCCCTCCTCCTTGTTCCGTGTGTGCCTGTGTGTGTCGCCTGCTTTGCCATTCAGCCCGCGCTGCTACAACGCAGCACGCGTACGCTCCGTGACTAGTGGGCTGAGCGGCAGAGCCTTTGGGCAGCTACACATTGGCGCCAGGCTTGTGTATGGCGCCCTCTGCTCACGTGGGTCGTGACCACGCCTGTAAGGCAATGGGCCTCTGTTGAAAAAGGTGGCCACCACATTTGCGCTCAGCTGTTGCTTTCTCGACTGGAATTCTTGCGGAGGTGCTTGCCACGTTTGGTCACCAAGTCTGTTGACTCACTCTGCCCTCTCCACCGCTCGTAGCAATTGCCATGTCGCTCTCTAAAATGCACTGGAATGTTACTCGGCTAGCATTGCTCGGTCTGGCGCTGTGCCTACTGTTGGTACCGCAGGTGGTGATCGGTCAGGGAGACAGCGAGACTCCGGCCCCTCGTCCAAATCCAGCTCCAGGTCCAGCACCAAATCCAAGCCCGGCACCAAACCCAAGCCCGGCACCAAGTCCAAACCCAAGCCCAGCACCAAGTCCAAACCCAAGCCCAGCACCGAGTCCAAATCCAAGCCCGGCACCAACTCCGGCACCAACTCCAGGCTCCCCTTCGACGCCAACGTCGACTCCCTCCTCAAAGTCCACCATTAACCAGGACGGAGGTACCATCAGCGCCACTGACTCGACCGAGCCAGAGCCGACCAATGGAAGCAAAAAGAGCAACGCCAACAAAGCTGGAAACGATGGAGGCAGCAGTGACGCTCCTATGATTGCTGGAATTGCTGTTGGCTCGGTGATTGTTGTTTCGGTGATTGGCCTTTGCATCTTCCGCAAGGTGAAGCTTCGGGTAAGTAATGACTGGCGTCGACATGTTGCAGACACGATCCGTCCACGTCTGTGCTCACACCGCGCTGCCTTGGTGTTATAGTCGAGCAACCGCCGGTTCAACAAGCCGGAGCTGGGTGAGACGCTCAACGACCAGTTCCGTCCACGCACACACGATTCGGACGCCATGTTCCTGCGCAACCTGCGTGGATAGGTGGTCAAACACGAGATTTTAGTTATTTCAGTCGGATCGCGTCGGTTGTGTCACTCCCTTTCCATCTAGCAATAGCATCACTGCCATCGTCGCCATCACCGTCGTCATGTGCGCACTCGCCGCTGTTGCCTGGACGCACCGCCGGTCGATCGTGGCTGTCTTTCAGCTGCGCTCGCCTATTTCTTGGATCGTCTCATTTGTTTGTTTTCAGCCTGTGTGGTGGTGACGACGGGACATCGTTTGTGGCTTATTGCTCGCATGCACCATTGTATGCGCGGCAGTCTATATATCTATCGCTCTGCTGTCGTCTTTATTGCTATTTCGTCATTTCACTGTGCAAGCTGCTAATACCTATGCTGTATCCTGACGAATGAATGGCGTACGTCTTTGGCATGGTGTGAATAGTTGTCACGTGTGCAATATGTGACTTGTCCCCTAGCTTCAACGCCGCCCCAACAAGACGCTCGCTCATCCACCTGTCTCTCTCTCTCCCTCTCTGTATGCACTCTGTCCCCGACGCTACACTCGATAAACACGTGCCTTGGCTTGCGCGCACGCTCTCCTTCTCTCTTGTTATACTGTGTACTTTCTAGCGGCTGCTAGCACCTGGCATCCAACGGCCATTTCCCTCTGTGCCCCTGCTGCAACCGCATCTCTCCTTCTCTTTTCCTTTCTCAGCACCGTTGGCCTGTCAAAGCATCTACGTAGTGCCTCATCGCTGGCTGAGTGATCAACCCATGCGTGCGATCGAATCTCAGTCGAGACACTGCAGACGACCGTGGGCGAAGGCGTGCTTGGGCGTGCTTGCTGCAACGCTGTTGGCGGTCGCAACGCCAGCGTATGCAAGCTCCACGGTGGTTGATGTGCTATCACGCTCGGCCAACTTTTCACAGCTGGTGCTAGCACTGCAGCATTCGCGCTTGATTCCCTATGTCAATTCGCTAAAGAACTGCACCCTGTTTGCACCCACTGACACTGCCTTTGTCAACGCCGGCCTGGACCAGCTTGTAGTGCAGGCGGCTAGCGGGCGCGAAGAAGCGCGGCGTGCACTACGTCATCAAATCCTCTACCACATTGTGCCGGACGTTCGTTGGGACCGCACACAGCTGCTGCGTCTAGATTCGAAGGTCGGCGTCCGTGCATGGTCGACCAGTACGGAAGGCGGTCGCGCGCGCCAAGTGCGCGTTCTCGACTCTGCCTATCGCAATGGCACCTGGGCTGGCGGCAGCGGACTGGCTGTTCGTGTGGATCTCGAACTACCACGCAATCTGACCGATGATGTGGGCACCATGAACATTGGCGCTGACGAGCTGGACAAGGTGACAATCCGTGTGGGTGGCACAGCCAGTGTTCTACGCCCTGATATGCTGGCAACAAAGGGTAAGCGTGGAATGGAGTGCAGATACGAGTAAATGGATATGAATAGCTGACTGGTCATGTGCGCATGTTGCTCAGGCGTCGTGCATGAACTGGATGCGATCGTCAGACCACCCAAGGATATTGGTAAGGAGGTGTGCTGCAATGTGCGGCACAATTTACACTCAGCACGCTTACACATGTTCATCCACAGCTTCTCAGCTTTTGGAGTTGGCGGATGCCAGCGAGGCGCAACAGGCGCTGTGGGCAGATGCTCTGGATGCACGGCTCAGTGGACCAGGACCGTGGACCGTGTTTGTCCCGGTGAACCGGCCATTCCGGGAAATGCACTGGGTGGAGCGCAGCTATCTTGCGCATACGCGCGGCCGCGCTGACATGGACATGCTCCTCAGCTATCATATGCATCCGGGAAGAATCTACGCTGGAGAAATGACAAACGGAGAGCGTAACGACAGCGGTACGTGCATGCAAATGCACACCGCCCTCAATCTGTATGGGCTGCTACTAACACGATTCCATGTTGATAGTCCCCACTTTGGAGGGTGAATCGGTGGTAGTGGAGCGCAATGATTTGGGCATGGTAGCGGTCAACGGCAAGTCGTTGCTTAGCTCCGATATCGTGGGCACCAACGGTTAGTCATCAACTGCGCAAAATGCGTTGCTGCACATCTGAGCTTTATTCTCGTCAGGTGTTTTGCACACGGTCGGCAGCCTATTGCAGCCGCAAGCGTTCTCGCTGAACGCTTACAAATACCTGATCGGCCTGAATGCCACAAAGTTTGTCGATGGACTGGCCGCCGCTGGCATCGACCATTTTGCCAACGACACGGAACGCGCTTACACCATCTTTGCCGTGGCGGATGAGAAGCCGGGCGACGATGTGCCTGCTGCAGCGGATATCTACGCAAGCGATGCCGTCGACGACCAGGAGCGCGAGCGACAGCTGCGGTATCACATACTGCCGGGCTCGTTGGCAGATAACATTGCCAGCGTGCACGCTGATGCACTCAAGCTCGGGCGCACCAGTGACGCAGGCGGCACCTACTATCATCTAGCGCGCACTGTGCTCTCTGATCCCGAGACGAAAGAGACCCCACAGCCCGTGCGCGTGCAGGTATCGGTCGAAGGCGAAGTGACACAAGTCAACGGAGCAGATGTGACCGTTGGACCAGGTAAGCGCCAATAGCTCATGACACGGCTAAACTCCTTGCCCCGCTAACTGCAACACCGTGACCCGCATACTAGTGGTTATTGGCAACCACACGCTCTACCTGCTGCGCGCACCACTGAGCGCGCCCAGTGCCGTGTCCAATTTCCTGCAGGAAGAGGAGGAGGGCCGCACAATGCTGCATGCACTTGATGTTTCGGGCGAGCTGTCCAACGTGCAAAGCCGCCATGGTATCACGCTATTTGTGCCCACGTCCAAAGCATTTGACGAGCTAGGCCTAGTCTATGATGCCATGCTTTTGCCAGGTGCAGAGGCAAAGCTGCGTCGTCTGATGCGCGCCTCGATCGCCGTCGAGGGTCTCCTTTACAGCGACCAGCTAGCTATGGGTCGACGCCAGCTGACCACGCTAGATGGCGGCATCATCATGCTGGAGCGCCAGGCAGACCGGCCGGAAGACGGGCGCCCTGTGCTAACCCTCCATGGTGACGATACACTCGGCGCCGGAAATGCCAGCGTCGTTGCGGCCGATCTTCCTATCCGCAACGGCGTCGCGCATTTTGTCGATGGCGTGGTTGTGCCCAAGAGTCTACACTTTACGCTGCGTGATTTGTTCCACGCTGCCGGCGCGCAAACCTTTTTGCAAGCGATAGACCGCTTTGGGCTAGGCGGCCTGCTAGACGCCTTCAGCATGGATGCGCTTGATGGCGGCTATACCTTTTTCGTGCCCACTGATGCCGCGTTCGCCCAATTCAACGACACATTATTGTTTGCCGACCCGTTCCGGATGCGGCGCGTTATCCTTGGTCACATCGTGCGCGGCCGCATTACACACAACGGCCAGTCGTCGTCGGCCGAGTTTAACACGCTGCTGGGCGACCGTCGCATCCGCCTCGAGCAGCGTGACCAGGACGGCCAGCTCATGGTTGGCATGAGCGGCGACAGCAACAGCGACCAGCTCGGCTCAGGCCGCTGGGCAAAGGTAGAGCGCACGGGACGGCTGCCGTTCGGCATGGTTTACCGCATCGATAACGTGCTACTTGACGGCCGGAAATCCGGTTGGTCGTGGTGGAAGGCGCTCCTGGTCGTGACGGGATCGTGCGGTGCCTTGAGTGCCGGCGGCTTTGGCGGCTACCGCCTGTGGGTCAAACGGCGACGTGCCGCGGCCGGTTACGAGCGTATTCTTTAAGTACCACGCCAGTTCTTGGCAAGTTGTGTGTCATCGTGCGCTAGTACCTTGGCTCCTCGGTGTGTTGCCAATGCGCAATAAACAGCCTGTCGCCAAGAAATACGAGTGCCACCGGAGGCAAAGCGTGGCGGTGATGCTGACCCAAGTCGGCGATGGCACATCGCTGGTTTCCACCAATCGGCTACTCTGTCCGCCCGGCCTCGGCGAAAACGCCGCGCCGCATCGTATTGGGCGTACAGGTGACGCTAACGGGCTGCAAGATCTGCTGTCTGATGGTCCCCGCTTTCTTGCTACGGATGTGAACAAAACGCTGCCGCGCAATGCCGTTCCGCCGCCGCCGCCGCTGCCGCCGCCGCCACTTTCCCCATCGCCCTATCACTCTCGCCCGAGTATCATCCATTAGTAGCTCCGCTCGCCGCCAGTTTTTTCCGCCCTGATTGCCGCTCGTGCCTTTACCCGGGCGCTGGTAGTTTCTTCACCTGTTTGTTTCGCCGAAACCCCTTCTGCGCCTGTCTGTGCTATTCAAACCGCAGCCATCGCCACCAAGACCAAGACGGCACTGTTCTACGCAAACGCCAAACACCGTGTCGCCAGCGTTGTCTTCGCCACATCCGCCACTCTATCCTTCACTTGCCACCCTGTCTACCGCACAGACGGACGCTAGTCTGCTCGGCGCTATCCAAACTACGGTCAGCACAGCATCCGGCACCTGCATACGCACTTGCCTCGTCTAGCCAGGTAAGCAGGTGCACCCGGACAATTGTGACGCCAAAAGCACGTAGCCAGCGTAGAATACTAACGCGGCTCTTTGTGCAATTCCACCGCAGCTCTGGGCACCTGCAGCCACGCGTAGGGTAAACCTCAAAACCGCCACGCGTTTCATACCAGTGGAAAAGCTGGCCAGCACCTTCCATTGTGTCTGACCGATTGTTCTACGTCTTTTGTTCATTCCTTTATCTACGGTCCTGCCGCGTGGGCTTGATAGTGGCTGCTGCTGCATTGCTTCCTTTGCGTTTTTTTGTCCTGGACGCCACATACGCATTCTGCACTTTCCATTCTCTTTGCACAGATAGTCGTCTGAGCTGAGAGCACACATACACGCCCACGCACAAGTACACGCTAGACCTGCGCCTCCTCTATAATTTTGCTACTCTCTCTTCACACGCACAACCTTGCAATTGAGCATGATGGGCACCTCAAACAGGCCGGTTGGCGTGCGTTCTCGCATGGCGTCCTTTTTCCACGCTCGCTATGAGTTCACGGTGGCCACGGTGAGCATCACGCTGGTATCACTGGCACTCACCATTTTCCTCTACATGATGATGGTGAGTACATGCGCTACAAACACCGGTTATTGCGATGGCGTCACTAATCCGTTGCGATTTCTATCCAGAATGTCATGGGTAACGTGGCCTCGAAGCGCAGCCCCGACAATCGTGTGGTGCCTGTTCTGCCCGACGCTGGTGAGCAACGCCGCACTGTTCCATGGTAGCCGGATGACTAATCGCGCAACATGCACCGCTGCAGGCTTTGAGCACATTGGACAGATCAAGGCGCTGTATCTGACGGACGTGTTTGATTTTGTCATCATCATTCCGGCGGTCATCTACATTCTCTTGCACCGCACGCCACTGTCGTGCGCAGTGCAGTCGCTGACCACCTGCTCTATCGGCTGTATTCTGCGCATCACCACGGTGGCCATCACCAGCTTCCCGGATCCGCGTCTGGACTGCGAACGTATCGAGGGTGATCCGTTTGCCAGCGTGTCGCTGCATCGCTGCGGTGACGCCATGTTCTCCGGACACACCATGATCTTTGTGCTGGGTGCGCTCATGTGGACCAGCTTCTCGCCGCTCAACTGGGCCGGCCGCATTGCCACCTTCCTCACCTGGTGCTGCGCCATTGCCGGCGGCATTATTATCATCGCAAACCGCGCACACTACACTGTCGACGTGCTGGTGGCGTTCTACGTGACGGTGGGAGCCTGGTACTTTGTCCAGTGGTGGTGGCATCACTGGCTGGTGGTGCCGAACCGCCTCGTCAGCCTGCGCTTCCCCCACGGCAACTACTATGACGCACGCGGCCGCAAGATTGCCAACCCTGCGTCGCCCGAACTCCCGCAGCATATGTACCAGACTGACGTCACCGGCTCCGAGGGCTCGCTGTCTGCCAGCGTGCCATCCTTTTCGCAGCATGGCGCCATGGCCGAGCTGCCCGCTAGCACTGGCCGCAGCGGCATTGCTACCATGGTGTAGTGGGCCGCATCCCCTTCCGTTTGCTTTCCTCGCCTCCTGCAATTTTGCCATCTAATAGATATCGTACGCTTGTACTGTCGTCGCTTCCTATCCACACGCTTCTTTTCTCCCGCTTATCGTACTAGCTCGCGTGTGCATTTGCTGTATGCTTAGCTTCTAGCAAGGTGCGCTGCCATGTTTCATAAACGATGCTTACACCTCGGCAAATTGGGCAACAGTGGATCCACTGGGTGCGCAAACAGTTGATTGGAAATCTCGCGCAAAGCCAGCGTGCGTCTGGCGATCAATGCCACATGCCCATGGTCGCACGTTGCGCAAGTTCATGACGCGTCAATGGTTGATCGACTACAGCTTTATTGGTCAGCGAGTCGAATGAGGACCGTGTATGAACGGGCGCTTAAGCCTCAAGACGGCGGAAGTAGTCGTTGAGCGGACCAGCATCCTTGAGGTACTTGACGTAGCAACCATCCGGCTGCAGCTTGCCGGCCTTGCGGGCGACAACGTACTCCTCGCGGGAAAGCTTGGTGAAGCCCCACTTCTTGGAGACGATGATCTTCTGCTGGCCCGGGAACTTGTACTTGGCACGGCGCAGAGCCTCAATGACAACAGCGCGGTTCGAGTCCTTGCTGCGCACGGAGAAGATCACCTGGCCAATGTTGACGCGAGCGACGGTGCCCTGCGGCTTGCCGAACGCACCACGCATACCGGTCTGCAGACTGTAGATAGGGGGCGACCGAGTCAGCCGGTGTTGCCGCGACCAGACCGGCCCGCACTAGTCGCCGCAGCACGGCACTGTAAAACTTACCGATCGGCACCGGCGCACGAAAGCATCTTGTTGATGCGCACAACGTGGAACGGGTGGACGCGCACACGCATGTGGAACGAGTCCTTGCCGGAGACCTTGGTGATGTACTTGTTGCAGCAAATGCGTCCAGCCTCAAGCGCCTCGCTGGAAAGCTGCTCGTACTCGTTGGAGACAAGGTGAACGCAGAGCGGGAAGTCATCGACGCTAGCCTTCTTGCGACCCAGGTCGAAGATGCGAATCTTCGGGTCTACACGACAGCAGCGCAGCGGCAAGCGCGTTAGCAACGCCAGTCCAACCTAGTCTCGGCGGCGCGTCATACGCGATATTGCCCCTCGAGACGCCGCACCAAATCGCCAGCTACTACTTACCCGGGACACCACGGCAGAAGCGCGACTTCGGGTACGGCTTGTTCTTGCAGTACCGGTAGCAGCGAGCTGGACGACGACCCATCTGTGTGCAGCGCGTAACAACAAACGTCAATACGAGCGCCCACCTTGCACGACAGCAGACCCATAGATTCCGCAGCCAAACGGCCCAACAGTATGCGCAGCATTTAGTCAGGGCAGTGTCGCTGCCGTCGCGCCATCTAGTTGCCCAGCCAGCGACGACTATGGCCCATGCTGTCTGCTGACCCGCCGACCTTTGTTGAGCGTCCGTCCGGTACCAACGTCCATCCGCCGCCCATTCATCCGCTATCCGCCATCCATCCATCCATCCATCCATCAAAGGGGTGTGCACAAGGCCATCCATTCATCCATAGCTACGCGGTGCCACAGCCGATGGTGTTGGCAACTTACGTTGACTAGATTGTTGCTTATCGACCAACGGGTGCTGGAGAGGAGGAGGAGGGAATCAATTCGGGAGGTGGTCGGGTGGTGAGGATTTGAAGCTACAACGATATATCACGTGATGGAACAGTTGAAAGTGGTAAATGTTGGCCACGCACAGTGTGGGCAGGCTGTTTATATACACAACTCTGCTCAGCTGCCGGTGCTGTTCTGCCTCTCGCCACGACGCCTGTACCGGCCGCTGCTTTGTAGACATGTCACGCTCCGAGAATCGCCAGGGCTGGGAGGAATCGGTGAGTCAGTGCTACATGATGACTAAGCGTGCACTGTCTGCCTACTGACTGGATGGGGGCAGGAATTTCCGATTCTCTGCGAGACTTGCCTGGGACCAAACCCGTATGTTCGCATGGTACGCTGCGATCGGAGGCGCGACGTGGGCTGCGATGCTGGCTGCAGATCGCCTGGACTGCGCGACTGACACTACTGGCCACGATGCGCGCACATTACCGGGCCATCCCAGACCAAGCAGAGTCATGGCAATGAATGCAAGGTAGCATGAGCGCATGGGCTGATGACCGCTGTACGAACACCACGTTGACGCACCCACGCGCTAGATTTGCAGCCGCCCATTTACTGTGTTTCGCTGGAATCCGGGCAATGGAATGCGCTACAAAAAGACAGAGATCTGCCAGGTGTGTGCCAAGCTGAAGAACGTCTGCCAAACATGCATCTTTGATCTGGAATACGGTAAGGAGCGCTGATGGCTCAGTCACAACCGGTCTCTTGACGATGACGTTGCTTGACGGTGCTGTATCTGGCAGGCCTTCCGGTGGAGGTGCGCGACAAGGCGCTCAACATTGGCGACAACGTACCAAACGACAGTGTCAACCGCGCGTTTGTGGCCCAGAATGCTGAGCGTGTGGTATGTATTGGCGGGCTGATTCATGCAGAGCTGCAGCTGATATTGCGATCTGGGACATTTGCAGATTGCGCAGAATGAGCAGAGCGGTGTGTTTGACCATGGCAAGGCCACGTCGGCCGGTCGGGAACTGCTGCGACGGATGGCACGCACAGAGCCGTACTATAACCGAAATCGCGCGCATCTGTGCTCCTTTTTCGCCAAGGGCGAATGCCGCCGTGGCAAAGAGTGCCCATATCGGTAGGAAGGAAGCGCGCAGTATGTGGCTGTGCATCATGCTGTGTGCTGACGTCTTCAATGCAACTTGAAAAGCCATGAAATGCCGGAACAGAATGAGCTTTCCAGCCAGAATATGAGGGACCGCTATTACGGCAAAAACGATCCGGTAGCACGCAAGATTATGGGCAAGGCCAAGGGCTTCATGTCCTCGCTTGCTCCGCCAGATGATCAGACGATTGTACGTAAGCTACGCTAGTCGGGGTCGGATAGAAACTGACCATCGATGGCCGTTCGCCGTGTTTGCACATGACGTAGACTTCGCTGTTTGTTAGCGGCGTTGAAGACTCGATCACTGAGGAGGAGCTCAGGTACGCACAGAGCGCATCACCTTTCTGACGCTCAACGACTTACTCGATTTGGCTATGCTAGAAATGCTTTTGTTCTGTTTGGCGACATCAAGTCGGTGGTGGTGGCACGCAAGGTGCAGTGCGCTTTTGTCAATTTTGCACTACGCAACGCGGCAGAGCAGGCCGCCGAACGGTATGGCGGTGCAAGCCTGCAGATCAAGGGACACACACTGCGCGTGGCATGGGGCCGGCCGCGGCCGCAGGGGCCGCAATCTGAGACGCAGCGGCGTACGGAAGGTAGGCGGGCGCGGTTTTGGAGGACAGACAAGATGGGGATGCTTGATCTTTCGGTGCTAACGGTGCTCTACGCCAGCCACCGAGGGTGCAGCAGGTTCGTCCAGTCAGCCACCTCCGCCGCCCGGCAGCACGCAGCGGACACAGTATCCAAGCCAGGGTAGGTCTAGGCGCGCATACTTTATTCGCCGATGCCTGCCGTGCTGACAGCATTTGGCAGATCCTACGCTGCACGGATCTACCCGACAGTGATAGAAGACGGCGCAGGAAATACGTGGTCACGCTACAGCAATACACAGGATGCAGCACCCAGCTGCTGGTGGATGAGCTCAAAGTCCAGGTCGTGGCCTGTTGGTTACATACAAACACGCAAATGAAGCATGAGCATGTGTAGACGTCGCTGCGTGCACAGAATCGTCCACGTACCATCCTCCACAAAGCCCCATGACTTGGTCTGGCTTAGCACTTCCACCAGCGCAGCAGTCGCAGCCTGCTGTGCGTTAATGTGACGTTCCATCAATGCCAGCGAAATAAGGAACGATTTTGACGAAAGCACAGCTTGTTCAAATGCTAGCGAGGTAGCGCCGTGATAAGCTGCCGGTACGTTCATTAACCTGCCTGCTGCCACGTACCTGCAAGCTTTAGCGGTGAAAAGGAAGCCACCTCGGCACGTAGCCGAGCCACCGTGGCATCAGGCTGATGAATGCCGAAAATGCCATCCGTTACGGCAATTTCCACATCATAGCGCTTCCGAGCCCACTGCAGCAGCGGCTTCCAATGCTCCTCCTGCAGCTCAACAAACGTCTGCGGGTGATCCTGGTGATAGCTGATGCCCAGCAGAGTATTAGCCTTGCTGCATCGACTGCAACAGGGCGCCACTTACCAAAGGGTATCGCGATGCAGAAAGGCCACCAGCTTGTCAATGGCCTTTTCGCGCTCATCGCCATCGTGGAAGGTGTCGATAGCACGCGAAACGATCGACGTCTACGCGACATTAGCATCTGGCCGTCTCTCTCCAGCGGTCTATCTTACGGTGCTTACCCATGTCAGTCCGTGCGATTTGAGATGCTTCTGCACGCTTTCCCACTCGCCCGCCACCATCAGCGCACCGCCGGCATGCTCCTTTGGCAGCAGCATTGGATTGCCGCCCGGCGTCTTCAGCTTACGCCCATCCAACAGCACCTGTACGGCATCTAAACGTTCGTGTGCTCGGCATCAACAGTCTGTTTGTACGTATCTATGGCGCTAGACGAAAGTGCGCACCGTCGCTTTCCTGGGTGCTAACTGCCTTCCAGAATTTACGCACCGCCTTGGCTAGAGAGCATAAAGACGCGTACATTAATAAGCTGCCGAGCCAAGCCTGTATACGCCAAGGTCGACTACTTACGCGCAGCCGTTTCCTGTCGAATCGCCGACACAGAAAAGGCACGCACGGTCGGCCGCATAGCCGCCGCCGATCGGCGCAGAATGGTGAATGCGCGCATTGGAGTACGGGAATGGAGAATGCAGAAAGAGCGGCGAAACCGCCGCCAGCCCAGCAGGTGCGATCTGCCAGGTGCCTCTTTTCTTCCACCAACACATACACATACACACACGTCTACAGCATGAATCGTACGCGCGCATTGGGTGTGTATCGCCAGCTGCTGCGGATACAGCACCAGCGCTTCCAAGGCGACGACATAATCGTCAAGGGTGCGTAGAGCAGCTGGACGGGGCGACAGACCACCGCTAATGACGCACTGGACTCGACGAGCAGCGGCGCGTGATCGGACGCGCGACGAGTTTGTCAAGCTTCGCAACGAGACGGACCCCGAGAAGATCGAGGCGGCGCTGACACACGGCCGCGAGGTGGCCCTGCTGCTAGAGCGCAATGTGGCACAGGCGTCGCGTGTCGACAGCCAGCCAGGTGTCTACAGTGAGTATTCACGCTTGTCCGACTCGACAGCCTACCGCGCTAAGTGACCGCTGTCCCGCAGAACTCAACATCACGCAGCAGCATGAAATCAACAAAAACCCTGCAGTAAAGATTAGTGATCTGAGGAAGAACAAGCAGACATCCTGCTGCGGTGGATCGTCAAAGTAACTTTTTGCGGCAATGAAAAAGTAAATGTGCACTAGTGGAAGTGAACACGATGGTCGGTCGCAGCAGGACTACATGTAAACGCGGCGCAGATCGGCAGGCTGCGT
Organism: Thamnocephalis sphaerospora; assembly: GCA_003614735.1. Lineage (NCBI taxonomy): Eukaryota > Fungi > Zoopagomycota > Zoopagomycetes > Zoopagales > Sigmoideomycetaceae > Thamnocephalis > Thamnocephalis sphaerospora. The sequence goes on along the minus strand of KZ992449.1, from coordinate 30,436 downwards.
GATGGTCTGGCACTGTGGGCAGACCTTTTTGGCGCCAAGACTACGCAGCCAGCACTCCTCACAGTAGACGTGCCAGCAGACAACAGAAGTGGCCGGCTTTCGATAGGCCTCCATGCAGATGAGACATTTGCCGGCGGTGCGTGTAGCGCTTTCCTGGCGGATGTGGCGGATGATCAGCATATGCGCTAGTAGTATCAGCAGTGTAGAATGCGCCACTGACCTGCTGTCTAATGCGCTCTTTAAGCGAATCGATCAATAGTCGTGCACGCGATAGATCGTCCATTTGCGTAGTTGTGGGCGGAGAGAAGCTGGCATCGGCTGCACCTTCAGCGTGGCTACCACTAGTGGAATGGACAGACGCGATGAGCTTGCAGTCATTGACATTGCAGATGGACAAATACTCGACGGACCTGGGCTCAGCATCGGTGTCCATTTCAGTGGCGCCACCTTGGTTGCCATTGATGCGCACAATATCATCCTCGGTATACGTGCTCGCAAGACGTCGACGACAGCAAGTCAAGGGTATTCATGCGCATATACGCTCAGGGCAATGTTTTCTCCACGTAAAGGATATTGTTGTGGGCCGTAGATCTGAGTGTCATCCTCATCAATGTCCAAGTCTTCGTTGGTGTCCTCTTCAGCCCTTCGACTTGGCGCATATCCTAGCGCTATATGCTAGCAGTCAGCAGGCCGTCTTTGTCATCGTTGGCTGGAATAGTCGTATGTTCACCCACCAGCTGTACCGCCTTCTAGCATCGACGTAACGCGTACGCGTGTCTGTCCTGCCCAGGTATACTCCTCGAATGTGGCACTAGCAGATGCTGGTGTCTCCTGCTAAATGTACCATCGCCACATTGTAAGCACATCCGCCACCATCGTCATTACAATGTGCAGCACCGACAGCCTACATTATCCGTTTCGGGATCGGAAGCTGGTGCAGCCAGACACCGGTCAATGTGCGCATTCACTTGAGCCAAGTCTCCCTCGAGAAGTTCGCCGCACATGAAGCAAACTGATTGCTGATCTACGTCCACCATTAGGTTGTTTTCGTGTGCCCAGGCCATCCGCAGACACAGGGCATACCCGAGGTAGATGGTTCACTCTCGCCAGCTGTGCGGTTACCGTGCGATCGTGCTCCTCCTCCGCCGTCGCTGCCACCGTTGCTTTCTGCTGACCATTGCATGCCGATGTTTAGCAGACAAGAGAGCGGACAATGATAGCGATGGCGTGCGCAAGCAGCTTACCGCCGATAGTCTTATCGCGTCGCTCTATCCGCCGCTGCATATGCTGCAGAAGCTATCCGACATTCGCTCGCTTGCATCAGCGCCAGCCTATCCACCGAGCCTACTGCATCTAGCTACCTTCTCTGGCGAAGCATTGTCCCATCCAGCGCTTGCTTCGCCCATGATGCGGTTCTTGGCCGCAAGTGCCGCGCCACGCTTTCCTGGCCGCCTGCTGGGCATCGAGGCAGATAAGCACAGAGTACAGGTGTACACTCGACCGTTCCCTACCGACCCTGTCGTCGCGTCGGCCGGCTCCTGCGGTGCTGCTGGTACTTCCAGCTGCGCAAGCTCCTTTTGATAGTGCCGCTCAAACGTTGCAGCAGAGAGCGTCTTGTGACATATCGGACAGGTACGCGAGCTCTCTGCCCGTGACAGACGCGTGAGAAATGCAGGCTACAGTGCATGCATCTGTTTGGCACGTACGCATAGTTGGCTGGACAGAACAGTGTCAAAGCGAAAACGGTGGTGACTGTGGTGCGCCCACGCGTTCGACAGTTCTGAGGTTTTCTTTTTTCTCGGCCTGACACCACCACGCGGCCTCCTTACTTCTCGTCCATTCTCAAGCCAACGAATCAACCATGTCCAACGAAGCCAAGTTTGAAGAGATCTTTACCGAGGCTGCGGCGCTTGACGAGAAGCTCAGCGCGATTGAGGAGCGCTACGGTAGGCTGGCATGCAGGCCGACGCGGGCTGTGCTCGGCTGCTAACGGGCCGGTGACAGAGGAGGAACAGCTCAAGCTGTTTGGCAAGTATGAGCTGGAGAAGGCCAGCCTGTACAAGGAGCGCGCCGCGATCCTCGGCAAGATCGACAACTTCTGGTCCATCCTGGTGAGTGGGTCTTTTGCCGCGCACGGCTATATCGTATGCTGACGCTCTGTGACGCGTCTGTGGTTGTACAATACTAGCTAGAGTACACTAGCGCTAGTGGTGAGTGTTGTCCTACCGAGGACGGTCACGATCAGCACGGCTGCTCTGACGCTGCATGTCAAGGCGATCTGCTGCTCCCGAGCGAGCATGAGGTATGCTGTCGACGTTGTTGGCTCAGTGTATTTCCGCACTAACTCTGCCACGCTTCACAGGTGCTTTCCTGCCTAGTGGACATTTCGGTGGAGCGTGACGCGGCCGAGCCTGCCAACTTCAAGATTATCTATGTGGGTAGACTGGGCCACGTATGCGCCGCGATGATCTCACGCTGACACATCACACGGTAGAAATTCTCTGAGAACGAGTTTTTCACCGATGCTGAGATTACCAAGGAATACAAGCTGGTGGACGGCAAGTACACGACGTCCAAGGCCGCCATCTCCTGGAAGCAGGGCAAGGTAGGCTTTTGCGCCCGTAGCAGTCGCGGTAATGTAGTACGCCAACACAGTTTGCGCCCATGTTAGAGCCTTGTCGTCAAGGAGGATGACGCTGAGATGGACGATGACGAGGAGGGCATGATGCTGGGCTTCTTCACCTGGCTCGAGTCTGAGGAGGACAAGCTGCAGGCTGGCCTCCAGTTTGCCAACGAGATCTACCCGAACGCTGTCAGGTAAGGCCCGGGCGCTTTGCCGATGGTGTTTATGGGCGCTACTAACGTAGATTCTGCATGGACATCACCGTTGCAGCATCTTCCAGACGACGCTTCATGACGAGGATGACGACGAGAGCGACCTTGACGAGGAAGACATTGAGGAGAGCGAGGACGAGGAGAAGGCTCAGGCTAGCAAGAAGCGGAAGAAATAAAGTAGACGCATGCGTCGGCAATAGCGATTGCTCATCGCTTTATACTGTATGCACTTTTCTTGCACTGCAGTAGCACGCACACCAATGTCTTGACAATGTTTTCGTAAATACTGAACAAATATGCGTGCTGGCAATACCATGCGTCGCGCGCTATTTGGCAGAAGACGATTGATGGCTGTCTTTTTCCTCTTCGTCATCTTCCTCCTCCTCGCTGTCTTCCTCCTCCTCCTCGCTGTCTTCCTCCTCGCTGCCTTCTTCCTCGCTATTCTCTTCTTCGCTGCCTTCTTCCTCATCGTCTGAACCTTTGGCGCGCAGCTCTTCTTGATACTACGCCGGCAAAAGTGCGCTCATTAGTGCATGCTGGTGGATACTCTATGCACAAATATAGACTCACATCTTCCAGTTCACGCTGCTGTTTCTTGGTAAACCCACTGGCGGCCACCTGCACATCCAGATCAAACTCCTTGTTGACGTCCAGCTTGAACTTGGGGTAGAGAAGGCTCTCGTAGTTGAACCGCTTACGGAAGAAGGTGCGAATGCACTCTACATCACGGTTAAAGTACCTAATCGCCGGTGGCGCGGTTCGCAGCATACATAGCATGAGCTATGTTATCGATCATCTGCTAGCGCAGGCCTTTTTGCAACCACATACCATTCTGCGTTCGGATGCGACGTAGATACCATCTGCGGAAAGTCGATGAGGATAGGCTCGCCGTTCTCGCGCACCAACAGATTGAACTCGTTGAAGTCGCCATGAATCAAGCCGCTTTGTGCTAGGCGGACAATCAGGTTCATGAGGTCCGAGTACAGCTTTCCAGGATTGCGCACTTCGTCCACCTGGCGACTACAGTGCATGTCATGACAACCGGTTAGCTAACGTGCCATTGTACCAGGTGCCGGTGCCAGCATTGTAGAGCACGTACAGCGGGTATGCATCGATGAGCTCCATCACCACACAGTGCCGATTGTGGTCATATGGCCGCGGCACTGGGAACCCGTTCTCGTGAAGCACCTGATGTGGTGTAGCAGTCGCGATACACGTTAGGCGACATCGTAGATCCATGGGTCGCCTGTTTAGCGGACTTGCCTTCATGAACGCGTACTCTTTGGCAGCAGCCAGACGCGACATGTACATCCACGAGGCAGATTTGCGCTTTTGCAAATAATCGCGCTTCGACTTGATGTTGCGGAACGACAGTCGGCCCAGGCTGTTGCAGCGAGCAGCGAACAAGCGTTAGCCTTTGCACCGCCATGGATCATGCGCTAGAAGTGAGCCGGACATACCGCTGCAGCTTCAGGACTCGCTGAGCGCCATCCTCGTCGGCCACGAGAAAGATATCTGCGGACGGCCGCTGTTTGTGAGCATGCATGGTGGATTCTCCACAAAGCAGGCAAATACAACGTACCGGATTCTTTGCCGACGCCGATCTGGTTGCCCACAGACATCACCGTCTTGCGCTTCAAAAAGGTCTTCAGCGCAAGGTAGTCGTATCCGCCGTAGGTCAGTCGGTATCCGTCATCTACACAGCGCACCGTGCCTGTCGTTAGTTGGCGGCTAACAGTGCTGCGCGCTGGGCAGCGTACACTTTGCACCCTGAAGGCGCGCCACCAGGGACTTGCGCGCCAAATCGCCCAGAATTTTCTGGACGCCGCCGTGCCGCAGTCCTGCAATATTCGTGATAAGCGAAGTGGGGACGACTTCGTGGTTCTTGGAGCCCATTTCCACCTAACAACAGGGTGTTAGCACGTCGCCACCCTCCTATACAGACGCCCGGGTGCCTACCGCGGTGAGCACGCGAAAGTCTTCGCCGCTCATGTAGCGCAGCGCCTTGGCATCCAGCTTCATGTTGACAGAGTTGCTTTACGGTCGGGCAGCTGGCACGGGGAATGACGCGATGGTGGTGAGGTCTAAGCTGGCGACCAAGGACAAGAAAAAAGAAAAAGAAAACGCACCACCAGCCACGCTTCTTGTTTAGCTTGCATACTACACACGCCATCGCCGTCTGCTTGCCCGCCCGCTCTTGCACCGTGCGCACAGCGTTATAGCCAACATGAAAGCGTCCACGTCCGCCGACATGATCGTGCTGGAAAGCGATCACGTGCACAATGTAAGCAACACGACAGGAGCGACAGGCCGTCGCGTCTGCTAACCTGCGCATCTCGGTAGCATTACCGCCCGGCACTGCAGGAATGGGACCTGGCCGAGTTTACCAAGGTGGGTGTGCGCACACAGCCATCAACAGCCGGTCTGCAAATTTGCCGCTTACACCTGGCGGGCTGGGCCTTGGGATAGACGTTCCGCATCGACATTATTCGTGTCTCGCCGATGGCCATGGAGTTTGACGTGGTTGGCACCGATGCGCCGATTGCAAATGCGCTGCGGCGTATCCTTATTGCAGAGGTAGGCGGTCTAGCGGACTGCATGGCTGGAGATGGGCCATCTAACGGCTGACGCTGATGAACTGCCGTCCCATGGCAGATACCGACCATGGCGATTGAAAATGTGTTTATGACCAACAACACCTCGGTGATCCATGACGAAGTGCTTGCACACCGCCTTGGTCTGATTCCGCTCAAGGTAGACCCGAGCCAGTTCCAGTGGAAGGGCGGTGAGTACTGCTGACCGGACGGAAACGAATGATGTAGTCGGTGGCTGATCGCGGATAACATTGGCAGATGCGGACCCGACGGATCTCAACACCATCGTGTTCAAGCTGAACATTCGCTGCGAGGCCAACCCAGAGTGGAAGGAGGGCGATCCGGTCGAGAACAGGCTAATCAACGACCGAGGTGAGCATCGTGCGGCTGGGCTGACCGTGTGTAGTGCGCCGCTTATTCTATCTGGTGCAACGATGCCATTGTCAGTGCTGTCGAGCGACTTGCAGTGGGAGCCGCAGGGTGGCCAGGCCGAGCGCTTTAGCGAAAGCCCGATCAAAACCGTTCACGACAACATTCTGGTGGCCAAGCTGCGTCCGGGCCAGGAGATTATTGGCGAACTGCACTGTGAAAAGGGCATTGGCCGAGACCACGCAAAGTTCTCGCCTGTCGGTGAGTGCAGACAGTTGCTCAGAGCCTGCTAGGAGCGTGCACAGCTGATGTGATGGCACGCCATTTCAACAGCCACGGCCTTTTACCGTATGATGCCGGTGATCGCGATCAAGGAGGATATCACCGGCGCGGATGCGGACAAGTTTGCGCGCTGCTTTACGCCTGGCGTCATTGAAGTCGTCAAGGAGAAGGGCAAGTATCGTGACTGGACGGGACAGAATGTGGCGCAAGCAGTCGCGACTAACGAACAACCATTTGCGAATCTGTGCTTAGGTGTCCGTAAAGCACGCGTGGCCGATGCACGGAAATGCACGATGAGTCGCGAAGCGCTGCGGCACAAGGAGTTCCAGGGCAAGGTGGCGCTGATGCACGACCCAAGGCACTTTTTGTGTAAGTTGATGCTTGCGGAACTATCTGCGCATGATCATCGGCGACTGACCAGACCGCCCGGTGTGCGTTCACAGTCAGCATCGAGTCTACCGGTGCCATGACCGCCCCGGAGCTGTTCCTGCTTTCGATCAAGCAGCTGGTGCAAAAGTGCCAGGTGGTTAAAACAGCACTCGACAAGCTTACAGACGAGGCAGAGTCCTAAGCTTGCAGGCATGGCTGGTCGCAGCGGCCATGTCCAGCACATGTGCACGTACACTACATCCACATTCAATACAACACCGCCCACCTATGCAATGCTCAAACATATCGACAGACAGAAACAATCATGTTTACGCGAAATAATGATAGCTCGCCAGGAGGACAGATGGTGGCGGCGCACACGTCTGCTAGCACGGGAGAAAGTTGCCAGCAATCAGCGTCGGGATGTTGTACTTGTCGCGTCGAATGGTGAAGGAGAAGCAGCAGGAGACCTCCAATTTGCTGCGCGGATCCAGATTGTTTTTGAGCATACATGATGTCAGCACGGCCTTTTGGCCGGCATCAAATGCAATGTTGCCGTATTTCTGCGAAATCCATGCCGCAGCGTATGAGTTGCGTCCAGTAACAACCGGCGCATGTGCATCTCGAATCACTCACCTCCCAATAGTTGACCGCCGAGTCTTCAGAAAGCAGCTAGCAATGATGCGAATACAGCATGCAAGTGCGCGTCAACTCGTGCACGCCAATGTGCCGCCCATCCTCAGCCACTTGCCTCGTAAATGCAGATATTGCCATCGCGCAGTCGTTGCAGCGGAATCTGCACCAGATCGGCAAACTCGTTGTTGGCCTTGTAAATCTCGCCGGTGCGTCGCCAAAGACAGGCCGGCACACCCATGGCGCTAAAGACGCGGTCATAGTCCTGTATCCAGTCACGTATTAATCCACCCGTACAGCTACACAAATCTACGGTGCAGCCCCGTGCTACGTACCAATAGCAGTCGTTCAAAGGCCTCTTCTACCAAAACCAGATCGATATCAGTGAGCGACTTTGCGACGCGGCGAAAGGCCGGTCGAAAAGTGCCCATGACATTGATGATACGCTGCTTGCTTATGTCGGACATGCTGCGGTAGCGCGGAATAAGCGTCTGCAATGCAGGCTGTGTGTCACACGCTCAGATCGCGACACCTACTGCAACTCCATGTACTTTTGCAGCCGTGCATAGCCATTTACGTAGTTGTACGGCTTCAAAAAGCCGGCCTCGTACTTGGCGTTGATGACCTGCATCAGCTTCTCTTCATGCGTGCCATCGGACGGATCGGCAGCAGTCAGGAAGAAGCGCTCGGTGGTAGTCTCTGCAGTGTGGTTGGCCTGGTAAGCATGCGAGTCGAGGTTAAACAAAAAGTCGCTACGCGTCACCGCCAAAGGTTAGTCTGTGGGAATCGGTGCGGCATGGTATAGCGCCGAGCGTACATACTTGATGACCGTGAACTCGTCTCCCACGTGTTCACTGGCGAAGGTGAGCGGGGTGGCCGGCAACGGGCTAAAGTTGGACAGACGCCCGTCCGCTGCGCACGCGCAAGGGAAAACAGAGTGAACGCTAGAAACATGCCATGTATACGAACAGGCGCAAGGCAGCGCGCCGCATCTTAAATGCTTACCCATCTTGGCGCTATTGGCTGCTAGCGTATTGGCCGCATGCGCCTGCGACTCGGCGGGCGTCTTGAACTCGTCATGACACAGATGGCCGATATTGCGCTTGATGCAGCGCTGGCATGGGCGGCCTAGACAGCGGCATGGGCGGTGACGGCAAACGCTCGTTGGCACACTCTAAAGCACGCGCTTCCACATATGCACACACCCTCGTCGCACGTCATGTGCGAGCGGCGACAATAGACGCATGCTTTTAGTGGCCGACGGTAGCGGGGCGCGTTGTCAGCATGTATGCAGGTGGCAGACGCTGCTGCAGCGACCAGGCAGGCGCACCATGAGAGACCTTTCGCCGCTTCTGCCCGTTCTTCTTGCGCTTCGGATCGGGCGCTGCGGCAGCAGACGTCTTTTCTGAATTCCCGTTGTGGTCCATGGTAGCTCCGTAGAAAGAGAAGAGGAAAACAGGCGAGATTGGTGTTGGTGGAGTAACTGGTAGAGGTGGACAGACGCGGAACAAGGCGAGCGCAGTGGTGCTAGTCGGCATGATAAGCATCTTTGTAGGTCTACTGTCCACTGAACACACTGCTTGCTTTCGTTACTGTTCCCACACACACACACACACACACACAACGCCATGCCACCGCCTAACCGTCCTGGGCAGTCGTCGGAATACTTTGAGCATCGGCGTAGGCAGCGCGAAGAAAGTCGCGTGTGTATATGGCCACCATCGCCGGAAGTGCGGCCTGACGAAGCCTTTTCCGACAGCGACGGTAAGTCGGCAAACATGAGCGGTAGCGCAACATTGGCTCATGCCGCCGTATAACCAGAGGATCGCGGTCGCAGCCGACGGCCAGCGCGCAGACGACGTGACGTCTCCTCCAGTGACGAGTCATCGCGGTCGCGGTCACGGTCGCGCAGCCGGCACCGGCGTTCGTCAAAAAAGTCAAAGAGCAAAGCCAAGAAGAGTAAGCGTTCGCGACGTGAACATCGCCGGCGCTCCAGGTCGCCTTCGCAATCGCCTCTCTCGGACAGTGCCGACCGTGCAGCACGCTCTACCCGGCACGACGCCAAGGATGAGACTGCGGTGGAGACGCCAGTATCGTCTGGTCATGCGTCCACCAATGTGTTAATGCTAGGCGAGAAGGATCTAGATCATAACGACGACCTTTGGGTGGAGAAAAAGGGTAAGCGTCGTGCTGACAGCAGTGCATACATCCGTATGCTTTTGCTGACATGATCCTCTAGTGGAGCTTAATGAGGAGATGGAAGTGGGACCGACGCCGCTACCGATGACTGACATCAAGATGAACGAACGAAGGTGGGTATCTTGACCAAGCAGCGGACAGGCGGCGGACTAACTCTGGTGCGCGCGCGTAGCTATGGTGGTGCTCTGCTGGCTGGTGAAGGATCTGCCATGGCGGCCTACGTACAGTCTGGCAAGCGTATTCCGCGGCGTGGTGAAATTGGCCTCAAGAGCGAGCAGATTCAGGCGTTTGAGGATGTTGGCTATGTGATGAGCGGCAGCAGGTACGTTCCAAGCTGCGGTAAGCACGGTGAGATAGACAGCTGACCGGTCGCTAGACATCATCGCATGAATGCGGTGCGTATCCGCAAGGAAAACCAGGTCATCAGTGCCGAAGAAAAGCGCGCGCTATTGCTGTTCAACCAGGAGGAGAAGGCAAAGCGCGAAAACAAGATCATATCCGACTTTCGCGAGCTGCTCACTGACCAGTTGCGCGGCAACAATGCATAGTTGCATGGGTGGCGGAATATACCGTTATGGGCTCATAAAATAGACGATGAGGTCACACCTGGTCTTTCCGTTGCGTCACGGTATCCGTTCCCCGTTTCTACCTTTACCGATTACAGTCGACAAAAGCTAGCACGCGCAACATGGCTGGCGTAGCACTCTACAACCGCTTGATGGAGCGTATGAAGGAGCATCCGCTGCGTCCCGAAGAGGTGGCAGCGCTGGAAAGTGCTCGTGGCAAGATGTCGCGCAATGGTAAGGTCGCGGTAGCCGCGTGTGGCGAGCAAGCTTGAAATGATCTTTGGCCTGACGTGCGGTCTATTGTGCCTAGTGATGCTCGGAACCACGGCCGGCACGGTGGCCGGATTCCTGTTCAGTGGGTGTATGCGGCGCGCCGGCCAGACACCCGTACACTAACGTGCATGTATACAGGCCGACGACGCGGCTTCAACATACTGCCGGCCATTCTTATGACCAGCTGTAGGTGCATCAGTGTCTGCATCGTGGACATGTTGGTAGCGGCATCGCGGTATGCTTGGTGCTAATGCGCACGCCATAGTCTCCACCATTGTTGGCATGCAGTTTGGTGTCGTTACCGGTACCTGGGCGGCCATGCGCGAGATTCGCAACCTACCCGATTCTGCCCATTTACTGGAAATATTTAGGACGATCCAGTGCGTTGACATGCGGTGACAGGGTGTGTATGTGCTGTGGCCATACGACTAATCCTCGGTTGACCACGGTAGAGATGAGATGATTCAAGAGCGTATGCGTGGAGGCCGCATTGGACCGCAGGAGGCTGCGGGTGGCCCCAGAGCCATTTTGCGCAATGCATCCATCGATCGCGACGATCAGGACATGGTGGGCATTACCACCGAACCGGATGCCAATCGTCCGACGGAAGAAACGCAAGCCAGCGATACTCCTGCTACATCCAAGTCACGCTGGGATGAAATCCGAGCTTCCAACAAGAAGCCGTCAAACTGGGAGCGTATCCGCCAGCAGGCATCGCGTCCGACGGCCGAAGGTCAATCGGAACCGGAGCCGCAGGGCTGGCGCGATGCATCGCCTGATGCACCCTCTGAGGGCTTTGCGCGTACGCGTGAGGACTTTGAGCGGATGCGAGCAGGCGCCAAGACACACCGCAACCAGTATGGCGACGTTGTGGAGGACTAACGGTGCCTAGCCACGCATGTTTCGTGATACTATTTTGGCAATACACACGCCGCTGGCACTCCCAATGGCGCTCGCAACGGCTACAATGGCTGCATAGTGGACTATGCGTCGGACAGCATGGAAACATCTATGGTTAGGGGTATGTGCGAGCATGCCAGCAGAATGGCGCCCCCTGGCACATCGTCAGCAGGCGAATATTCCATCCAGAGTGCCGCGTGCCATCCTTCCCCTGCTGTGTCGTCGTGTTGTAGTCATTTGTGACGTCAAAAACAGTCGCCTGTGTGTGTGGGCCATGCTCTCTTAAGTTTTTGAACAGATGGTTCCAGGCAAGCGACACCTGCGTCAAAAGCCATCGTCACGGTTCTTTTCTCTTTTGCTCACCGCACACCACCCGTTCTACGTTCTACCAAGCGCCGTTCTGTCAGACACTCGTGCTGCTGGTGCCATAGCCGCCGGCTTCCACACCCATACACACCTTTACACCATGTCCGCGCAGTCCGCGGCGAATGAGCGCACGCCGCTGGTGTCTCATGGCGGATCGGATAACGCGTCATTTGGCGTCAGCGCCGACCAGCTGTGCGCGTTGATGGAGGATCGCGAACGTTCAGGACTAGAGTCGCTAGGCGGCGTGGCTGGCGTCACCCGTTCGCTTCGTGTCGACACTGGCACTGGCCTTTGCCAGGACGAAAGTGGCGATCATGGCAAGCCTTTTGAGGCGCGTCGTCGCATCTTTGGTGCCAATGTACGGATATGGCCAGCAGCCCATGACATACCGATCATGACCTCGCTAACGATGCGCCATAATATCGTCGTCGACAACTAGGTGTTGCCCGATGCCAAAATCCGTCCATTCTGGTCCTACGTTAGCGAAGCGCTTCAAGACCGCACCTTGGGTACGCGTCATCTTAGAGCACTGCATTACGCAGTGTCACCACCATACTGACTGGTTGCTGCACGCGTCCCACCAGTGCTGCTTAGTATTGGCGCTATGATCTCACTGGCCATTGGCATCTACGAAGACTACTCACCGAGCCACCCGGAAGACGAGCCCCGTGTGGGCTGGATAGAAGGCAGGCACAGCCGACTGAGAGTGCCATCACAGTGTCCATGTTGCTAATCTGCGGGTGTGCGCAACAGGCACGGCCATTCTGGTCGCGGTGCTGGTCGTAGTATTTACCAACTCGATCAACGACTTTGAAAAGGAAAAGCAGTTCCGAAAGCTAAATGCTGAAAAAGAGGCCCGCAACGTCAAGGTGATCCGTGACGGCCGCGAGCACGAGATTTCTGTCCACGACGTCAATGTCGGCGACGTCATGAAGCTCGAGCCGGGAGAGGTCGTCGCCGTGGACGGACTCTACCTAAGTGGCCACAACCTCAAGTGTGACGAATCGAGCGCCACTGGCGAGTCTGACGAAGTCAAAAAGGACTCTGACGAGGCCGGTGGAGACTGCTTCATCCTGAGTGGTTCCAAGATCCTCGAGGGCGTGGCGACGATGCTGGTGATCGCAGTGGGCGAAAGGTCATTCCATGGTCGCACAATGATGGCGATGCGTGATGACGAAACACAAGAGACACCGTTACAACAGAAGCTTGATCAGCTGGCCGAACAGATTGCCAAGATGGGCGCTTCAGCTGCACTGCTGATGCTGATCGTTCTCACCCTGAAGCTGGTGATTACGACAGCGATTGCGGGCGGCACACCACAAGTGGACGATCTGATTGCCTCCATCGTCAAGATTGTGATCCAGGCCATCACGATTCTCGTCGTGGCAGTGCCAGAAGGCCTGCCGATGGCGGTCACGCTGGCGCTGGCCTATGCCACGACGCAGATGCTCAAGGACAACAATCTTGTGCGTGTGCTCTCGGCGTGCGAGACCATGGGAAGCGCTACGACCGTGTGCTCCGACAAGACCGGTACCCTCACGCAGAACCGAATGACCGTGGTGGCAGGCTCACTGGCAGGCGTAGACTATGACAGCAGCAATGGCGAACACCGTGGTGCCGGCGGCCTGAATGCCTGGAAGCGCGCTGTTCCACGCCACATCTACGAGATTGTCTGCGAGGGCATCGCCTCCAACTCGACCGCATTCCAGGGCCAGGACGACAAGGGTGGCCAGACGTTCATCGGCTCCAAGACCGAAGGCGCCCTTTTGGACATGATTACCAATCTTGGTGAAGACTATCGTCAACTGCGACACGGCGCGCACCAACTCAAAGTCTATCCGTTCTCTTCGCAAAAGAAGATCATGGCCGCGGTGGTGGAAACCAACATGGGTCTCGATGCAAAGAAGCACGCCAGCAGCGCAACCCAGCAGTGCCGGCTGTACGTCAAGGGTGCGTCCGAGATTGTGCTGAGCTCGTGCACACACTACGTTGCCGAGCACGGCGAGATAAAGTCGCTCAACAAGACAGCGCGCGCCAACTTTGAACGCATCATCGCCATGTATGCGGACAAGGCGCTGCGCACACTGTGTCTTGCCTACCGCGACGTCACCAACAAGGAAGTGGCGAGCTTTGACGAAGAAGAGGCGCCCGCCAAAAACCTGGTATGCATTGGCATTGTTGGCATTCAAGATCCGCTACGTGAAGGGGTGGTCGAATCGGTGCAGATCTGCCGTCGCGCCGGCGTCTATGTTAAAATGGTGAGTAGCTGCAATGGCACGGCCGTGCAAGCATGTCGTTGCTAACCATGCTGGGCGTAGATTACCGGTGACAACGTGCGCACGGCCAGCGCCATTGCCCGCAACGCCGGCATTCTCACCAAAGGCGGCATTGTCATGTCTGGGTAGGTTGGCGCAGCGTGAAGCTGGCTGCAGCTGCGCAGCTAACCAAGCATGCTGTACACAGCCAAGAGTTCCGCAATCTTTCCGAAGAAGAACGCACAAGGATCATTCCTCGTCTCCAGGTGCTGGCACGCTCGTCGCCGGTAGACAAGCAGATTGTCGTGCGGACGTTGCAGGGCCTTGGCGAAGTGGTCGGCATGACTGGCGACGGTACCAATGATGCACCGGTAAGCAAAAGCTGCGCCGAGGCCAATCTGTGTGTGCATCTCGCTTACTGTGACATCATGCTCTCTGGATGGGTAGGCACTGAAAATGGCCGATGTCGGCTTCAGCATGGGCATTGCTGGCACCGAGGTAGGTGGCAGGCGCTACGTCCACAATGCACCGCCTGTACTGACTCGTCGATCGGCAATAGGTGGCCAAAGAAGCATCGTCTATCATTCTCATGGACGACAACTTTAACAGCATCGTCGCAGGTAGGACCCATTCGGTGGCAATGCCCAGTTGCTACACTAACACCCAGCACATTATGCCGCAGCCATCAAATGGGGCCGAGCCGTTAGCGACAGTGTGCGAAAGTTCCTTGCGTTCCAGCTTACCGTCAATATTTGCGCGGTCGTGCTGGCCTTTGTCAGTGCTGTGGCTGATCCGAACAACGAGTCGGTCCTTTCGGCCACTCAGCTGCTCTGGGTGAACTTGATCATGGACACGCTGGCTGCACTGGCACTGGCTACCGAACGCCCATCCGACGAGCTGATGCTACGCTATCCGCTGGCCCGCAATGCACCACTTATCAACTTTAGCATGTGGAAGATGATTATTGGTCAAGCGGTGTTCCAAGGTGAGGGTACACCAGCCGCCATGTGACGCGCAGAACCGTAGCTAAACGCAAAGGCCGATCATTTGCAGTGGTCATCAGTCTGCTATTGCTGCACCTTGGTCCGCGTATTTTCCATCTCGGCCAAGGCGAGGAAGACCGTGCCATTATGCGCACCGTGGTATTCAACGCATTTGTCTTTCTGCAGATATTCAACGAGTTCAACTGCCGACGCATCGATGATAGCCTCAACTTTATGCGCGGCATTTGCTCCAACTATGGTGCGACTGGCTAGCCGGCGTGCGCTGCCACTATCTCCTGTATGCTGACGTCGTGTGCCTGCTTTTCGCTAGCTTTCCTTACGGTACAGGTATTTGTCGTTGTCGGCCAGTTTTTGATTGTCACCTTTGGCGGCATCGCATTCAAAACCGTGTCACTGTCGTGGCCCTACTGGCTGGCCACCGTGGGCATCGGCGCTCTCTCGCTGCCCATTGGCGTGCTGCTCCGCCTCCTGCCCGACTGCGGCCTAGCCGACCAGATGCCGGACCAGGAACGCCGACCGCTGGTCAGCCAGGAGCGGATGCGCTGGGAGGCAGCCATCAACGAAGTGCAGACCAAGCTGCGCGTGTACGGTGCTCTGCGTCGCTCTCCTGTGATGCGCCGCATCGGCACGCCCAAGCTGGCCGATGCCGTCGAGTGTCTGCAAAACAGTCCGCGACGATCGTCGACTATTTCGACAGACGCATGAAGTCCGTCGGCTATTCTTCCATCCCTACCCCTATGTTTTATTGTGCCGGCTGGCTGTCTGAGCTGGACCGTGTGGTCAATGCAACTGCTTGAGGTTACGCCGGATATACTGCCGACATGTTTTAGGCGGACCTGCTTGGCCGTCGCTACAGAGTGCATAAGTGACCCGATGAGAGCGAAAAGTGCCTAGGCGGTCGTGAATGTGTGTGTGTGGCCGCGAAACCTCCTTTGCAGCCGCCCAGCCAATCCGATGAGCTCGATTTTTCCCTTATTTTTTTCTTGCGCGTGGGGAGTTTTCTTGGCTGTGTGCCTGCTCCCGCCGCGCCCACCACTCTCTTTCCTTTCTCCTGCCGCCCGTTCGCCCACCCGCACACACCACATACGTTCGACCGAGTCGCCGAGTTCGAGTTCTTCGCCTCACTCTACGCCTCGCTCCTACACCGACCTGCCCCGCAGTAGTGTGCGCTTGTCGACGTCCCGATCACCGTTGCCCGTCTGCCGTTGCCGTTGCCACTGTTGCTTGTCGCCGTTGTCATCCGGCGTCATCAGCAGAGCTCCAGCACACGTCCGCGTGATCCGCGTTCGTTCTAGCCACCGTCGAGTGTACGTGCCGCGTGCGTCTGGCTTCTCGCCTCGCCTCGCCTCGTTCGCAAAATCTTGAAAAGCCTTCAAAAAAACTTCAAAACCACAAAAGCTCCCTGCCGTGGCTCCTTCGCACTAGCCGTCGCTGCCGCATCGCAAGCCCCTTTTAGCGTGTCCGATCTCGGTCTAGTCGTAGAAACGCCACCTTTCCCTTTTCTCTTTACACGCTCGTCGTCGTCGTCGTCGTTGCTGCTACGATCCCGTCTGTCGCCGTAGTCATCATGTCCGCCAACAGCACTCCCGCTACTGAGGCTGCGCCGGCTGCCGCGCCGGCCACCACTACCACCACCACTTCGGCGGCATCTCCGGCTGCGCCTGCCGCTACTCCGGCCGAGCAGCCGGCCGCGGGCGCGCAGGGTCACACCACCGCGTCGCTGTACGTTGGCGAGCTGGAGCCGAGCGTCACTGAGGCGATGCTTTTTGAGCTGTTCAACATGGTCGGCGCTGTGGCCAGCATCCGTGTGTGCCGCGATGCGGTCACGCGCCGTAGCCTTGGCTATGCCTACGTGAACTACCACAACGCTGCTCACTGCGAGACGGCGTTGGACACGCTCAACTACACCCCGATCCGCGGCAAGCCGTGCCGCATCATGTGGTCGCAGCGCGACCCGTCGCTGCGCAAGACCGGCGCTGGCAACATCTTCATCAAGAACCTGGACCCAACCATCGACAACAAGATGCTGCACGACACCTTCTCGGCGTTCGGCAACATATTGTCCTGCAAGGTCGCCATGGAGAATGGCTCTTCGCGCGGCTACGGTTTCGTCCACTACGAGACGCCCGAGGCGGCCGACAAGGCGATCAGCGCCGTCAACGGTATGCTGCTCAACGACCGCAAGGTCTTTGTCGGCCACCACGTCTCGCGCAAGGAGCGCCAGTCCAAGATTGAGGAGGCGCGCGCCAAGTTCACGAACGTGTACGTGAAGAACCTGGATACCGCGGTCACCACCGAGGAGTTCAGCGATATGTTCAGCAAGTTTGGCATTGTCACGTCTGCGGTCGTGGCCACCGACCCGGAGACGGGCGCCAGCAAGGGCTTTGGCTTTGTCAACTTTGAGAACCACGAGGACGCCCGGCGCGCCGTCGAGGAGATGAACGACAAGGAGATCAACGAGAAGCGCCTGTATGTGTCGCGCGCGCAGAAGAAGGCCGAGCGCGAGGAGGAGCTGCGCCGTCAGTTTGAGCAGGCTAAGCTTGAGAAGCTCAACAAGTATCAGGGCGTGAACCTGTACGTGAAGAATCTCGAGGATACCGTCGACGACGAGAAGCTGCGTCAGGAGTTTGCCGACTTTGGTGTCATCACCAGCGCCAAGGTGATGCGCGACGAAAAGGGCGCCTCCAAGGGCTTTGGCTTTGTGTGCTTCTCGTCGCCGGACGAGGCCACCAAGGCGGTCACCGAGATGAACAACCGCATGATTGGCACCAAGCCGATCTATGTCGCACTTGCGCAGCGCAAGGAGGTGCGTCGCAGCCAGCTGGAGGCCCAGATGGCCCAGCGCAACCAGCTCCGCATGCAGCAGGCTGCGCAGAGCATGCCGGGCGCCATGTACCCAGGCGCACCCCTGTACTATCCGACGGGCCCTGGCTTCCCCACTGGCCGCGGCAACGTAGTGTATCCGCAGGGTGGTATGGTGCCGCGCCCGCGCTGGGCCACTGGCGCGCAGCAGCCGGGTGCTCCGATGGCTGGTCAGTACCAGGGCGTGCCGCAGGGTGGCTACCCGGGTGCCCCGGCTGGCCGTGGCGGTCGTCCGGTGCGCGGCCGTGGTGGCGCCCCGATGCAGGGCGGTCGCCCGGGCGTTGCTGGTAACGCTGCGCCTGCTGGCCAGCGCACTGGCGGTCCGGCGGCGCCGCGTGGCGGTGGTGCCTACAAGGGTGGCAACGCTGGCGCGCGCAATGCCGCGACCGGCGCTGCTGCCGCTCCGGCTGCTGCTGGCTCTCCGGCCGCCGCTGCTGCTGCCCCGGCTGCTGCCGGCTCTGGCCTGACTCCGGCTGCGCTGGCTGCCGCTCCGGCCGAGCAGCAGAAGCAGATGCTGGGCGAGGCTCTGTACCCACTCATTGCCGCGCAGCAGCCCGAGCTGGCCGGCAAGATCACCGGTATGCTGCTCGAGATGGACAACGGCGAGCTGCTTCACCTGCTCGAGAGCCCAGAGGCCATGAAGTCCAAGATTGACGAGGCGATTGCTGTGCTCAAGCAGCATGCTTCCCAGCCCTCTGAGGAGACTGCGTCTGCCTAAATAGCAGTAGCACACCCGCTCTCCAGCCAAAGCGGAACATGATTTTGTGTGCGTGTGTGTACGCGCGCGCGTATGTGTGTGTGTGTTTGTGACGTGTACGCAAGTATGAGAAGCCAACGAGAGTCTTTTAATGCTGCCGCACGTCGCTGCAGTTGCAATCACCAAGCTGTCGCCATCACTACTGCCTGTGTTTCGTTTATCTGTGCGTGTTGGCATCAGACGCTGCGGGCTGCGCGTGAATCGCTTGGGGATGCGCTTGTTTAGGACCATGCCACTACCGCGTCCGCGCCCTCCACATGCCGCCTACACCAATTCTCCCTCTCCCTCTCAACACCAGCACATTCGCATCCATTCTGTCGCGCTCAACTATTACTACGCCTCTGCACCGCATTCTTTCAGCCGCCGCCGTTGCTTTTGCTACGGCGTTGTTGCTACCATTAATAACAACCACCTGCTATTCCGCCTCCACCTGTTGATAACCACGTGAAATGACAATGCCCACTGGCAAATGCGCGTTGTCTATCAAAAGACATAAGCGCGACACCAGTTGACGCACTGCGTCAGTGCATAGTGTGGCGGCAAACCTGCGCGCAAATCACGCGCACTTTACTAGGCATGCCGTTTGGCCGGCAATATAGGCCATCGATAATTGGACTTTTTTGACAATAACGTAGGGCAGAAATTGAGGTGTCATCAAACGCGATGACATGCAGGGAAAGGTGCTTTTAGCAGAAAGATATGCTGAGCAAGTTGTCCACCGGTGAGCACGCCTGGTCATTTGCACAGCGGGCCAGAAGGTGCCTTGGTCGCAGTGCTATATGCTAGGGTTTTCCGTCGCGACTGCTTCTGCCGCCGCCACCTTCTTCGCGATCGGCAGTCCCCGGTCCGGACGGACGCTCCACCATCGACATAGCTTTGGTTGGCAAATCGCCGCCATCGACACTATCGTCGTCGGCAATAATTACGCTGATGCGCGTCGATTGCTCGTCGTCGTCGCCGTCACCTAGTATGCTGTCCTCGACTAGCGTGGGTCGACGTCGTCCCTGCTCATCCAAAGTATGCACATAGACAATTCGCTCTTCGACGACGCTACGATGAGAGAGCGAGGTCCTGGTGCGCTGCGACAGGTGCGAAGGTTGCCGCGACACACGCGAGGGCTGTCGTGAAGGTGCTGTCGATCGGCTGCTCTTGTTTCCGATGCTGCGTCGCTCTGCATCCTCAGCACCTAGCGAGCTGCTGTCGTCGTTGCTACCCTCCGCTTCGGGATAGTCGCTGTAAGCAACAGAGCTGGGTCGACTGACCGTTACTGTCGTAGTGTTGCGCGTGTGGCGGATGACGATTTCCTGGTCAGGGCGGATCAGCGGAAGCCGCTGCACCAAGTGGGCAATGGCCGCAGGGTTGGTGAGCGTGCGCGTCAGCTGGCTGGTGGAAAGCTGGAAGATTGGCACCGTGATGCCGTGTGCAATGACGGAGGAAAGTACAAGAAAGGAAACAACAGGGAACAGCATTTCAACCGCAGGACCGTGATAGCCTATCTTGTGGAGCTGCTCCTTGGCCACCATCGCATAGAAGACGGCGCCCACACCCATCGGGCCAAACCAGCCGACGAAAATAGCCTCGCGCCACGTCTTGACTACAGGGATCATCCATTGCAGCACCAGGACAGCCGGGACCCGGCGTAGCACCAGTATGAGCACCGCCAGCACCACCAGCTTCCAGACCGGCATGTTTTCCGCAACAGACCCAAATGTCGACCACGGAATGATGGTGCCAAAGTAGACAAAATAGGACAAGTTGAAGAACATGTCCACCACCTCTTGCAAATGCGCCTCCTGTGTTTCGGAGCGGAACCAGTCGCTACACGTGCATACCATGTGAGCTGATGCATAGCGTGTCCGTGCCAACACACAGCTGAACGTACTCCCACGTGAACGCGTTGCCCGCGACAAATACGGCAAATAGATCGTCACTTCCGATGATGAACACTGCACCCATAAGGAACATCTGACATCAGAGAGACAGGGACAGAGCAGTTGTCAGCCGACTAGCGTGGAGTAGGCACGTGGGCCGTGATGGCGTCAATTCGCGCGCAGAGCACGTACCGCAAGCGCAAACGAAAACACCAGAAAGGACTCCTTATCGATCAGCTCGCGGCTTTCGGCAAAGTAGAGCAGCTTGCGGGCGACATAGCCGACCACAGCGCCAATGACAATGGACAGGAGAATCTGGTATGCCCACACGGCATAGAACCATTCTCCTACCGCTGTAGCATAGCTGCTGTTGCTGAGAAAAAGCACCGGAAGCAAGAGATACGGAAGACCAAGGCCTATGGGACGTGTCAGAGCCACGCATTTGCACGGTGGCTGCGCTCCACGTACCATCGTTGGAACCGCTGCGGCAGACACGAGATCGGCACGAGGCAAAGCGTTATTGCCATGCGCATGGTAAACATCAGTAGCAATCTTACCTCTCAGTCGACAACAGGTTGCGCACATGGTCTGGCACACGCTGCTCCGCAAACCGGCCCTTTATGATAGAGTTGGAAAGCACCTGTATCCCACGAGCAGCTGTTGTTAGTCAAGGCTAGCCCCGTTTCACCTGCACGCCTGCATACTTGCCGGGTCAGTGGGGGTAATGCACGCAGCCATCAGAAGCGATTCAATCTAAAGACAATCATCAAGGGAACGGTTAACGTCGCAATGTCCGCCGCTATTCAGCTGCGTGATCTGGGCGCCTACTTACAAAACCGATCGGTAGCAGCCAGTACATGATTCCTGCACTGGCGATCCACATGAAGAACATGACTGGGAAGAGCAGTGCTGCGATGGACCGCCATTCCCTGACAAGATATGCCCTGTGTAGACAGACAACGTGTGAGCGTGTGGAACATTAATGCATCCGCCGGCTGCATACGTACTTTGGCAGTGAGATGCCGGCCGCCATCACCTGTGGCATTACCCGTCGCCATTGTATGCATCAGAGCATGTTAGCAATGTCGTCGGCGATCGCACCTCAATGAGACAACTTGCCGATATTGCAATGACAATGCGCGAAAACTGCAGCGCCACCACATCCATGTCGCCCCATCCGGTCGGGTCTACCAGGTTAATGGCAATGGGACCAATGGCAATGCCGAATAGCATGGCAACCACTACGCAAGCGTACCGACGCTCGTTAACAGCGTCAGAATACTGCGCCCAAGGATGTAGCTTACACGCTTCGGACAAGTACAGCCATTCCTTGATCGGCATGGAGGCGAGGCCGAACAGAACAATAAAGAGGCCGAGTACGGCCGAAACCACCGACACAGCGTCGGTCTGTATGGCGATCATGTTGCGCTTAGATGCGATATATGCTAGATGCGCCGGGAATAAAGATGAAGGGTCAAGACCGCCAGGGCGCTGTCGGCGCGGCACGGCAAGATATAGTGAGCGCGACAATCAACCACGTGTGCTCCACGCTGTATGCAGATAAAGCACTTACCCGCGGAGTGCTCAAGTGTAGCGGAGTGCGTTTGCAATGACTGGGGAGAGAGACGACGGTAATGCAGAAACCTGAGATGACACAACTCGTGGAAGCCACGCTCAGTGCAGAACGGCAAGACACGCAGCCATACAGAGCGTGCTGCAACGGCAGTGGTGGGCGCGTGCAGGGAGCACGGGTTGACCGGCTGCAGTCTGGGGCCGAAGAGCGGTCACAGACTGCGAACGCGACTGTATATGTTGCCGCTGGCGGTGGCTGTGGCGGCGGCAGCGGCGGCGGTGGCGGAGATAAGTAGACGGTGCTCCACAGCGCCTGCGATAATGCGGACCGGGTAATGAAATGGCACGGCAAGCGAGACAAGAGGAGACGCGAGAGACGGGTGAACACCAGGAAAAAGGGATAACAGGCGTGGTGACTTGCTCTTTGCGGAGCGTGCGTGCGAAGATAAAAGCGGATCGCGGCGCGTGTACCGTCGGGATGCAGTGATGTACCTATCACGTAGCGGCAACTGATGTCAACAAAGCATGCGCAGTAGCGCGGATGAGGCGGGTGGAGCGGAAACGGCGAACGAGCGCCATCTAAATGGCGTATTTCAATACATCGCGCGCGAACGTAAAGATGGTGCCACTGAACGTAGGTGAACCACTCTGCAGTCAGAATCAGCTGACGCCAACCAAAAGCCTTTGACATGTAGGAAAATAATAGCACTAGGCTGGCAGTCTGCAATGGCGGCGCTGTGCCACCAGATAGTCGCCGATAGGGTATTCATTTCGACGGTCGTCTGGCCATCGGAATGCCATTCGGAACAGCATGCCGGTCGACGTCAGTGCTGCGCCCATTACCGACACGCTGCGAGATGATGCGCCCGCCGGCCTAGATTCATCGGGAAAGGTCGGCGATGGCAATGGCATCAACACAGGTTGGCATGGTGCGAGTTTTGTCACGTCTGCATATATCGCCATTACCGCGCTCCTATTGGGATGGTGGTTATATCGTCACGACCAGAAAGGAAGCATTGCTAAAGGTGATCCGTTGAATGATCGTGCCCAAGACTGGGAATGATCGTCTAAATGATAGGGTAAGCAAGTATGTCCTGATGAAAAAGTTGACGCCATATTGACATAGCGTTTGGTCAAGCTGCGTGCTACAGAGCGAGGACGTGTCGCCGACGCAGCTCGGGTCTCCGCATCACTTGTCCCAATCGTCTGTGCCCACCCGCTATCTTGCGTCCTGTTCACTCGACCGTCAGCACAACGCTGCCTTGCTGTAAAACGAAGTCTAGTCCTATTCTTACACATCACACGTACGTGTGACGCGCCACTGGTCATGTTGCAAAGGACAAGTGCAGCACTAGCTGCAGCATTGCTGCTTTCGCTGGCCAGCTCGGTGACAGCCACGCCTGGCGAGCCAAAGGCAAGCGAGCGCCCGCTTGGTGTTCCAAAGTCCAGTGCGTGCTGCTGCGTGATGGCGCGATGGTCGTCAGCGATGGCGCGTGCACGACGCATTCGCGCTGACGATGTAACCCGTGTGCAGAAGCGGCGCTCTACACGCCTACCGATGGAAAGTTTGCCTGTCTCGACGGCTCAAAGTCCATTCCATTTGAACGTGTCAACGACGACTATTGCGACTGTGATGACGGCAGCGACGAGCCTGGTGAGCACTGTGGCAGTTGTGACGTGGCAGTCAGGATGCTAACAAGGATGGCACACTTGCTCACTTTTTATCGCTGCTACGCAGGAACGGCGGCCTGCCCAAATGGCATTTTCCACTGCGTAAATCGCTGGCACGTTCCAGCCAACATTCCTTCGTCTCGCGTCAACGATGGACTCTGCGGTGAGCGGCAATGTGGTGCCAAGCGACAGTATGCACAGGCCAAGGCAATACATGCTTATCCGACAGCGCTGTCTGCCCTGCATAACGTACGCAGACCCTAGTTGCTGCGACGGCAGTGATGAATACGACGGAAAAGTTCAGTGCCCGAATCGCTGCAAGGAGGTCAGCGTTGCAGCGCGAGAGCGCGCCAAGGAGCTGCGCCGCATTGCTGCCGAGGTAGGCGCCGTGTTTCTTTCGAATAGCAGTAGCATTTACGCTTGATAGTCCTGGCTAAGTATGCATGCATATAGGGTGCCAGGATGCGCCAGGAGTATGCTGCCATTGGCTTGGCAGCGAAGAAAAACCGTGTGCATCAACTGTCCGAGCTGGAGCGCGAAGAGAAGGAGCTCCAGCGCAAGATTGAAGAGCTGGAAGGTAAGCGCCAATGATGGTCTAGTGGCAATATCAACGTCTAACCTATAGGATACTGGCATACAGTGGCCAAGGAACGCATTGAAGCGGCAGAGAGGGCGCAGAAAGAGGATCCCAGTGCCAAGCGGATTCAAGGTTAGCAGTGATCACGCATGGCTGGCAAAGCAATGGCTTACGGATAGTGTCTTTGACAGCTTACAAGGATCGTGCGGCGGCCATCGAGTACAAGCTTGAAGCGGCACGGATACGCCTAACTGCTGCGCGCAACGATATTGCGACCCTGGTGGACATCATCAAGGAGATGAAGGAGAAGCACAACCCCAACTATCATGATATGGCCGTTAAACACGCCATTACAACGTTTGACGGCTTTGAGACGCAGCGTGCTGCTCGTTACGAGCCGGACAACGACAGCGATCTGGACGTGCCTGCGGAGGTGGATACGCATGCATTTGAATATGCGGCAGACACGGATCGTAAGTGTGAGCAGAGCGCGCCAAAGAGTCCCACCACCGCTCACGTTGTTTGTGGGCTTGCGGCATTTGGCAGAGTGGGCAGAGCCAGAGTCTTCCTTTATGGATCACGCCGCGTCCATGTGGGGATCGCTTCTGGAGACGGTCGGTCTGCGCACGACGTCTATTGATGAGATTCTCCGGAGCGTGAACAGTGGTACATTTTCTGGTATGTTGCGCGGCATGCCACGCCTGCCGATTTGTCGGTATCGAATGAGCCTGACGTCCTCGTGCGCGTCCAGATGCGGATGCGCTTCGCCGCGCCCACAGCGATGCTCTCGGTCGTAAGAGCGACATTGAGCGCGAAATTCGCGTGATCAAAAGCAAGGAGGATCTTGACTTTGGCCCTGACTACCGTTTTGGTGCCATCGATGAAAAGTGCTTTGCGCTGGAAAGCCACGAGTAAGCAACAGTGCGACAGTGGTGCGGCACGCTTTGTTAACCACTAATCTGGATACAACCTCGACTGTCGCATAGATACACCTACACAGTATGCATGTTTGACTCAGTCAAGCAGACTAGAAAGGGCGAATACGGTGAAATTGATCTCGGGTATGTGCTGGCGCGCCCTGGATAAACGGTGAATGTCCGCTCACTGCATACTGCTGCTACCAGCCGATTCCGCGGCTGGGATGATGCAGCGACCGACGGAGAGAGCAGGTACATGAAGCAACGCTACGAGGATGGCCAGTACTGCTGGAACGGCCCGAACCGGTCGACAGAGGTGCGTCGCCAGGCTGACGTTGGCGCATGAGGGAACGCAATGCGCTAATTCTGCTTGACCGCATGCTAGGTTTTGCTCGAGTGCGGCACCGAGGAAAAGGTGCTTTCCGCTGAAGAGCCGGAAAAGTGCGTCTATCGCCTCCGTCTGACCACGCCTGCCGTTTGTCCGCTGGTGACGGCCGATGCGAGCGACGATGAGCAGAAGGCGTTGGCCGATGAGGAGCGAGATGAGCTATGATCTGGTCGCAGCACACCAGACGCCATGACACGTCCGCCTACCTAGAGAGCATTGCCCTCGCCGCTGTGTTAATCGCACCTTGTCGCACGCGACAAAGGGCCGATAGCCACCGTGCACCGACCATTTGTCTGTTATTTTGCGCACAACATAGTTAAAGCGCGAGACATAGCATTTATTGACCACGCATCATCAGTGTTGAGCACGGGCCAGCGGCCATCACACAAGCCATGAGAGCGATCATAGCGTGCAGATGAAGATGTGAGGTGGTAGCAAAACTGGGTGAGGATTTACGCATTGGCCATCGCCTCCTGCTCCTCTTCCTGAGTCGGGCGCTGCTTGAGCACCAGGTCCTCGCCGGTTACGCGCTTGTAGATGTCCTTGACATCGTCGCACACCGACGCAAAGTGGCTCGTTGCGTCGTATGTCTTGCTGATGAACACGTTGTCCTTGGTGCCGTCCTCAACGGGCGTCTGCATGTCGCTCACATACACAAACTGCTCCTCGATCTCGCCGAGAAGCTCGAGTCCAGGGCGGATCTCCTCCTGCGGGTTATCCGTCTCGGCGATCGTGGACACAATCGCCAGGAAGTAGTCGGAAGCGCAGACATTGTGCGATGCCGAGACGCAGGCAACGTAGATGTCGTGCTTGCGCTTGACCTGGTTCTGCGGAATAACAATCTGAACCGAGTCGACATCATCGGTGTTGGGGATCGGATGCCGAAGCAGACAGATGGCGCGGATCACACGGCCGACCTTCTTGACCTTGTTGGTAAAGTAGCTCGGGTCGCCAATCACCACCTTGGCGTGCACCGTCTCGTCACCAGAGCGGACGCCGACAAACTTGCCACTCTCGTCGTAGACGACCTCATCAATCTTCTTGTCGAGCATGTAGGTACCGCCGTGGATGGCCGACAGACGCGCAAAGCCCTGCGGCAGCTCGCCGAGGCCATAGAGCGGGTAGATGTACGGGCTCTTGCCGTAGCGGGCCATCGAGGTGGTGTAGAGCATGATGCGCTTGTGTGTTTGAATGGCAGGCTGCTCCAGGTAATCATCGTTCAGGTAGAGCGCCAGAGCGTGGCCGACAAAGTCCTGAGTGCCCTCCTCCAGGCCAAAGTACTTGTACACCTGGCTCATGGGCACATTAGGAAGGTCCAGATCTGAACAGTGGAAAAGTGGTAAGCATCGCGTATACCACCGGGCGCCCTACCCAGCCCTGCGCCCGCCGTCAAAGTACCTGGGCTCTCGACCGGTGCCTCGGGCTTATAGTTGCGGATAAACTCCAGGAACTTCTTGAGCCGGCGCTTCTCAAACAGACCCACAAGCGGGCTGGTCAGCGCCTCCTTCTCCGTGGACGGGACCTTGGAGACCTTGCCGTCACGGTAGACAAAGCTGCCGGAAATTTGCTTAAACTCCAGGTAGCGTGTAACGTTGGTGTGCGTGAGAATCTTGACCAGTTCACCGTTGGCCATCATAAACTTTGGGATCAAATCTACGTTCCAGTCGCGGTCGCGGCCAAGCGCCTCAGGGGCCTTCTCCTCACCGCGGAACTTGCGGAACAGCTGGTGGGATAGCCAGCCACAGCGGGGACATGTCAGCGTCTGTGGCAGACGTTCGCTTGCCATCAGAGCAGCAAATACGTACCTGAGTCAGGTTTAGCGAAGCACTGGCACCGCCATAGTAGTCGTTCTGGTCCATATGCAGCACCTTCTTGCCCTCCACCGACAGCAGGCCGGAGAGGACGCACTCGGTCAGGCCGGTACCGAGGACAATGACATCGTATTGCTCATCCTACGCACGGACGCAGCACACGGCGTCAGCGGTTGCGGCGACCGGTGGCGCACCAGAGACGATGGACCGTTCACCTACCATGATGACAGGTTGAATAGAGACGCAGGGTTAGAGAGCGAATAGACAGGTAAGTTGCAGAAGAGCAGCGTGAGATGATGAGAAAGAACTGCCGTTTGTCCAGTGGCCTCTGGTTGCGCGTCCTTTTAGGGGCAAAGGACGAGGGTGCTGACGTGCATCGCCAGCCACGCGCCATCACCGCCGAACACGCGGAAGTCCGCGCGGCACCGCCAGCGCGCACACACACGCACGCACACACGCACGCACACGCACGCGATGCACGCTTCGCTCCGCCACATCTGCTGCCGCTTTCAGCCTGTCAAAGCATCAAGTCGACCAAGACGGCCATACCCTGGCCATGCTGGCGGTCGTGACGTGCTTGTGAGTCGATTGAGGTGTGTCACAGTTTCGGAAACTGCCAGTTGGGCAATATGCGTGTGTATACGGAAGAGGCAGCGCCATCCACCACCACCACCACCGCCACAGCACCACCGCGAACCCCTCATCGATTCACCTTGCCAACTCGACATCGCCATGCTCTCCCGGTCTGCCCTGCGCGGTCCGCTTGCTGCGACGCACCGTCGCGCACTGCTTGGAGTGACGCGCTCCTTTGCCGCCACGGCGCGTTCGCTCAACCGGTTCTCCGGCGAGAGCATCAAGGATCCGCAAATCGGCGACTATCCGAATCTGCCGTGGGTGCACCACTCTGAGCGTGACCCGTTCAAGTATGAAGATCAGCAGGAACGGCGCAACTTTGGCGAACCGGTGAGCATGGACAAAACTGGAGCGCGCGGCGCGTGCACGCTGCGTAGCCACGCATCGACGTATTCGTCGCATGGCCGTCCATGTGTTGCGACAGGCACCTTGGATGCAGGGCCTCAAATTGGAGCGCGCGTTGCACTGCTCGTATGGCAACGCGAAACATGCGCTCCACGATAGCTAACTTGGCAGCATGGCGGATAGGTGCATGAGCAAGACGAGTTGCTCAACGGCTCGGCGCCCGACCTCTGGCCAACGCCCACGTCCCGCGCGTTGCTAGAGATGGCCATCTGTGGCTCTGTTATCGGCCTGGTCTGCTACGGCATCAGCTTTATGGTGCCCGATGCACCTTTTGTAAGTGAACGGCCGGATAAGATCACCGTAGCGCGTATATGCGCTGACACTGAGACACTAGGTCAAGCGCACTTATCCGTACGAGGGTCTTCGCAAGGAACTTGGTATGACGGACGCAGATGTCGCCGAGGACCTTCCGGTAAGATGAGCGGTGCACTGGGCCACGGGTAACATGATATTCACCAGGATAGTGTTTGTCGTGTGTTTAGGTGGCGCGTACCAACCATGAACTGGTTCTTTAACAATTTGGCTGCGCTTTTGCCAATGCCAGTCATCGCACATGTCTGCTCATTTTGCTAGAGTAGGCGTCAATAAATGGCCATCGGAAATGTGCCGTGTAGCTTTGATGGCATGTATTGGATTAGGCGGCACTGGTCGATGTATGACTGGCGGTCCAATCTGTTAGACAGGCGTCAACGTCTAGCTCCGGAAAGAAAAAGGCAATTTCGCGTCGAGCCGTGTCCGGAGAGTCTACGCGCGCGCATAATCCACTTTGGGTTAGCCTGCGTAGTGCGTCACCAGTCGATCGTCGCTCCAACCTGAGCCATGGAACGAGTTGCGCGTGTCGGTGAGACCATAACATGACCGAAGCGACTCGGGTGCATTGACGCGTGCACTGGAAAACCCGTTGCCTGCACGTCAGCTGCAGGTCTACTTGCGTAGAATGCGAACCGACTTACCGGATAGGATGCGTAGGGCCGATCAGGGCACGCCAACGCTTGATGGCATCGTCACCGCCCAGCACCAGCGCCTGGAACGGACCACTATCGACCATGTATGCTTAGCCAGTCTGCCTGCAAGTGGTTATGCACACCAAATGTACCTGCTCATGTAACCGCACAGACGCTCGTAAAAGAAGCGCCCGCGGTGCTCGGCGTAAAAAGCCTCGGCGCCACTTGGTCGCCATAGCACGTCTCGCGTGTGCAGTCGTGTCAGCGACGCATCGTCAATGGCCCGGTACACCGCCTTGACACGCGCCGCGTCTGCGCATAGATCTGGCTTGAGCAATGCCAACGTCAGCTGCGGCCGTGCAACGCGCACAGTTTTAGCCAACATAGTCGTTAGATTCCTAGTAAAAGGTGTGATGGTGGTGGTTTCGATAGAACTGCAGCTGGCCCGAATCTGCAAACACAACTCGCTTGCCCGCCTTGACTGGTTGGGCAACACGCTCCTCTCTGTTCCGTTTACTGCCGTCTCTGCCTCCGTCACCGATCACTGCGCTCTGATCTGCTTGTCCTTGCTGCCATCAGCCTTTGACATGTCTGCCCTAAACCGCTTCAACAGCCTGGCCTTTAACGGCCTCTTCCGCCGCAACTCGGTCTTCCTGGCTGGCATCTTTGCGTCGGCCTTTGTGGTCGAGATTGCGTTTGACGGTGTCTCTGATCGCATCTGGAGGAACATCAACAAGGGCGTAAGTACCGTCGAGTGTGCATAGCATCGTCAAGCGTTGACGTGCTGCTAACCGCCACGTGTTTTTTCTGCGGGTCATGACTGGATTCCCGCCGCCGCCGCCGCTGCTGCTGCTGCTGCTGCTGCTGCTGCTGCTGCTGCTGCTACCTCAAACACGCGTCGCTGCAAATGATGGGCGACGGGATGCCACAGCGCACCTGGGACGATATCAAGGATCGCTACACTGCCTAAATAGCAGGGTGCATGCGCACAAAAGCAGCGTACATTGCGTCAACGTCCTGTCATTGATATTGCAGCTACAGAGAATACAGGTGTTTTCCAAAGATGCATGCTAGCCGTGGTTGCTCAGACCGCCACATTCCACTAGCGTAGCGACCAATGGCAAAGGACGAGCCGCGTATGTTGACGTGATATCAGGCACACCACGTGATGGATGTCAGCAGCTGCAGAAGCAGTCTCCGCGCTGGCTATTAGCTTCTTCCGCGCCACGCGTAGCGTCCTGCTTGTCCGCACGGTAGAGTCGCTGGGAACCACATCCTAGCCGCTCGACGCTACCGACTCGCACCCCTTACTGCACAGCACTACTGTTCTCCTCTCTGTTCCGTTTACTGCCGTCTCTGCCTCCGTCACCGATCACTGCGCTC
>KZ992448.1:0-59091 GCA_003614735.1 Thamnocephalis sphaerospora | reverse complement strand
CCAGAGCAACGAGCATGCCGATTCCAGTGTAGTGGATGAAACGGACGAGAAGAAGAGCATCCTCTGAGATGTTTGTCGGGTTTTGCGGCGCAGCAACATAGCGCATGCCGTTGCTCAGAGTTTGCCGAAGCCTTTCAAAGGTGGTGCTCAGCGTGCACGCAAATACACGCTTGAAACACTTTCCCCATGCGTGAATGCAAATTGAACCTACAGACAGCGACCCACAAGGTAAGCAAACAAGGCAGACGCTCAATAAGCACTCCGTCTTCTTACCAAGCCCAATGCGAAATGCCATATTTAGCAAAGTAGCTGACGAAACGTTCTTACGCGGTGACGCTGCTGACGATGGCAGCGCGCTATACCATATGGCCACGAATGCTCCTAGGGCCGCAGCGACTACCGACACGCTGGACAAAGCGTCAGCTAAATGGGCCACATGTTCTAGAGCGGCTGTGCGTACACTTGCCTATTCTGGCAGGAAGGACTATTTCCAAGGCGCGGATGCAGTGCGACCAAGCTGATACACACATACGTGAGCACAAATGGAACTATTGCAGACGGGCGTTAGACAAGTATTGCGCGTCAAAGATCTGGCCACGCTCACCGGTGGGATCGGCAGACAAGATCCATGCATCCACTGTCGGCCATGCATGCAGCCAAATCTGATAGACGACGACGCCTATCAGGCTGCCAGCACTCACATCCAAAAGGCCATGCATTCCGCAGTAGATACGGCTGAATGGGAGTGCCACCATATACAGCCATACGCCGCATCGCGCAGCCAGATGCACAGTATCGCTTTGCCCCGTGGGCACGCCTGCAGATGCCAACTGCTGACGATTCAGCTGTTCCAGAAGAAACAGGCCGATGGATATGGCGCTGGTCGAGTGAGAGGATGGAAAGCCGTACTCGAAAAGATGCTTTTTGGTAATAGTCAGTCGTCGAATATGTGGCGAGCACGGTCTAGGCAAACGAAACAGCTCCTGTGTGCCGGGTAAACTATCTGCTGTTTCACAGCACCATATGCGACAGTGTTTGCATACCTTGAGCCAGCAGGTGGATAGGACGCCGATGATAACGATCATCCAGAGGCTGCACCAAAGATATATGCCGCTTAGCTAGCTAGTACTGGCGCTAGCACCGGCGCTGAAGGCATTTACCTGCGGCTGAATTCCGCATAGCCGCACCAGAATGGCAACGGAAGCGTAGCAAGGAGAAATCTTTGCGAGCCCAGCTCGGCAATATACACAAAGAAAATGTCGCTCCACCACTTGTGGCAAGCAGACTGCACGACAAAGCAGCATATTAGCACAGCGTGCGGCCATCAATTCGCGTACCGATGCGCACCTGTATCTTTAGCAGCAACGGCTGCTCAGCCAGTATCACATGAAGCAGATGCTGGCGTGCTGTGGTATGTGATGGTGCATCTGGCTCTTTCTGCAAAGAACTCCGCTTTGGAGCACACGGTACCGCACTGAGATCGACAGTAAGATGAACATTATTTGACGGTGAGTGAGCGTGACGATCATTTGAGCTGTTGACCGCACATGGCGCATGTCTGTAAGCCCCTCACATGCAGAATACTTACGGGCTATACGTGCGGTCCGGCAAATTTTGAGCGGTACTGTGCGTAGTGATTAAACGCATATCGAACTTGCGACATTAAAGAAAGAGGTAGGTGGTGGTAGACCACCCGGTTTGTAACATTGTTGTGGTATATATGTGTATGTGTGCGTGCGTGCGTATGTGCGTACAACGACACGTTTGGTCGTTGGCGTCTTCACGCGGTTCCATGCATCCTACCGTACAGCTCTGCACTGATATCCAACCACATTGCCAGCTGTGACGTGCGTGGATCCAAAGCATGCTGCTAGCCACAGCATAATGCGCCGCCAATCACGTTGGAGCATCGGTGAACTGGGGCACAGCGCACGGCTTTTGCATTGTCGTGGGGGGGACGGCAACAGCGGATCTGGCCGGCGATCTGGCATGCTGCTATGCGCATGCCCAGGTCGACGGCAGGCCACGATGCTGATCAGCGCGACACTACCATCTGCCCCTTTGCAAACAGCGGAACAATGGCCGCGATAGTGTGTTTCGCCTGCTGCACGCGTCCCTGTTGCTGTATTCCTATTGGCGCTCGCGCTATGCCGCTATCTGTATCACCGCTAGCCAGTGTCTGCATCTCTGGCGCGTTGTACTGTGCTGCGCTTCCGCCGAGCCACTGTGTGCATCGCTGTTTGGCATGCTTATTCTGCCTTCTACACTCCCATACTGCACGCTGACGCAGCCAGTGACGCTTGGCCGCTTATGCGCAGCCGCTTTCTAGAAAACGACGCCGAATTTTACGTATGCTGGGGACAATTGTGCATACAATGGCAACATGACCGACTCAGTACTAGCTTAGGGCGCACCATGTCTTGTGTACCATTCAGCAGGTATGGTTTCTAATCACGCGGTGCGTTTATGGCACTACTAGATAAGCCCAGGATGCGCTGTTACTGTACAGGACAATGCAAAGCACATGATAGTGGAAACAAAGAAAGGGCTGTGACTGCGAACAGGCGAAATTGCAAATGTGCTTCACCATGCGCGGCCGAAAGCAAATTGGAAAGGAAAACGTGGCACTCGGCCGGCATCACATCATACCAGACCAAGAAAGGAGAAGAGACTCGGAACGCCTAGAGCAGTCAATAATCCAATGCCAGCATAGTTGATAAAACGCGCGAAAAGGAGAGAATCTGCCGAGATGCTTGCCGAGTTTTGTCGTATCGAGCGATAGCGCATGTTGTCATCGATAATACAGCGTAGCCTTTCAATAGCATTGGTGGCAGCGTTCAGAATGCACGCGAATGCAAGCTTGCAGCATTTTCTCCAAGCCAAAACAACGGCAGTGCCTATGGGTGTCAATTAGGTAAGTGTCGTGCAAATGAAACAAAGGCGGCGGACGCGCAGATTCCCTACCAAGACTAATCCGTAGTGCCAGATTTAACAGATGACTGGGCGTAAAGCCGGTGTGTAGCGGCGCGTCCGACAATGGTAGTGCATTGAACCATGTGGCGACAAGCACGCCAAAAGCCGTAGCAATTGCCGATACGCTAGTATGTATGTTAGTAGGCTGACCTGTACACCAATGTAGCTGCTTACAATCTTACCTGTTGTTAATACCGGGTGAGCCGTTGTGGCCCCGAGGATGCAGCACAAGCAGGCATAGGCAGGTACAAGCAAGGATAAAGGGAACTGTACGCAGACATATTAGTCGTATATAGCGTGTGACGACGTTGCTCAAGTATGCTTACCAGCTGGGTCTGCCGAAAGCACCCATGCATCCACCGCCGGCCATGCATGCAGCCAAGTCTGATAGACGGCGGCGCCTATCAGGCTACCAGCGGCCACATCCAAAAGGCCATGCATTCCGCAGTAGATACGGCTGAAGGGTAAAATTGTCATATACAGCCATATGCTGCATTGCACGGCTAGGCGCACAATATCGTCCTGCTCCATCGACACATTTTTTGATACAGGCCACCGACGATTCAGCAATTCCAAGAGAAACAGGCCGATGGATATGGCGCTGGTAGAGTGAGATGACGGAAATCCATACTCGAAAAGGTGCTTCTTGGTAATGGTCTGCCGCCGAATGTGTGGTGAGCATGGTCTAGGCAAACGAAACAACTCCTATAGGTGGTGTAAGCATTTGTCGGTGCACTGCGTGACCTGTAGCCATGCTCGCATACCTTGAGCCAGCACGTCACAAGCACACCAGCGACAACGATCATCCACAGGCTACGCGAAAAACGCTTGTTACTGTATGCAGTCAACGAAAGCCAGCGTGGTGGCACATACCTGCGACCGAATTCTACATGGCCAAGCCAGAAAGGAAGTGGAAGCATGGCTAGATAGGTTTCCGCCGAACCGAGCTCAGAGATGCATGTAAAAAACATATCGCACCGTCGTGAATGGCAAGCAGACTGCACAGCGGCATAACGGATTAGCGCGCAGCATGGTGGCAAATTAGTTTGCATTGCGCACCTGTATCCACAGCAACAACGGTTGCTCGGCGAGCACTACATGCATTAGGCGCTGACGTGCCGTGGTATGCCATGATGCCTTGTCTGCTTCTTGCTGGCGGTTTTGCTTTGTAGCAGGCGCTGTTGCGCTGGTATTTGTAAGCGAGTGGGCCATGTTGTGGCGTTAGGGATGGTGGCGACTTGTAGGCGTATAAAATCTTGGTCAGTGCGTGGCTTATATATACGAGTGTGTAAGATATTGAAAACAGTGCACTGTCGTTACTGCTGGAGAAACCTATCACGTGTAGCTCGCTTGTGGGAGAAAACGTGCATTCTGGTCTGCCTTGAGCGGCATTCATGCGGCAGGCAAATACCAAGCGGACAAAGTGCCGCAAGGTCGTGGCGTTGGGCTGTGGATGCCGATGGCACATTATTGGTGCTGACACAGTCGTGAGGTATGCACGCAACACTATGCTTCTCTGTTTGCGCTTTGGTCATGCGCTTGCATGCAGCTCACCAAGTTGTCTGAGACAATGCGCAGCCGCGCAGCTGACGTCGTGTTACAGCCTATTGCGCGGCTGCGCCTCCAAGTTAGGGCGAGATGCAACGAGTTTCGCGCGACACCGAGTCGAATGCCGAGCAAGCAAGGTAAAAGTGTACAAAATGCCCAGAGAAGTAATGACTGCAAAGGTGAAGGTTAACCAATCCCAGCGGATTGTCGAGCAAAAACACCCTACCAAACCGTGAATAGATCGCAAAGCTTGGCACGATGATGTATATAGGTACATGCGAATATATCCTGACGAAGGAATAAACCAATCACACAGCTCCCTTCAGCCTAGTGGGGTAAACTAGCCAGGCTCTGAGCATCTTTGCAGTCGAACTTTCGCTGCCCACAAGCCCGCATTTCACGAGGTGATCTGTGGTCGGTCAAGA
Organism: Thamnocephalis sphaerospora; assembly: GCA_003614735.1. Taxonomy (NCBI): domain Eukaryota; kingdom Fungi; phylum Zoopagomycota; class Zoopagomycetes; order Zoopagales; family Sigmoideomycetaceae; genus Thamnocephalis; species Thamnocephalis sphaerospora. The sequence continues at coordinate 54,145 of KZ992448.1, read as the reverse complement.
CGATGCAGGAAGGGGCAATAAGGATACGCACGACCAACCAGCAGATACACGTGCACGCAGGTGATAGCGGCAGTTCTCGGTAAATAGCGCACCAGCCATGGCCTAGATCGTGGCGGCCATCCGTTTTTGCTGCAAAAAAGACATAATTGGTGAGATGAGATATCGTGGAGGTGAGCTTGAATGGAAAGTGGATGGCAACACTGGCAAACACGACGCTGCTGCACACTCTACCCCGTACCACGCGTATACGTTATGCACTGTCTTTGCATTGTCGGGCCCATTTCCGCTCCAACAGCCATGACGGCGTGCACCGATGGCATCTGTGCGACCACGCGGTGCAGGCACGCTATTTCACTTACATCTTCCGAAGCGTGATCATGCACTCCCAGGCGTCTGCATCTCCAGGCTTAATTCAATGGGACGGCACATGCATTCCAGGCACTCTTCTTCATCACCCGCCAATGAAAGAACATGCCCATGGTGCTGGGCTGCTCTCTGTAACTGCTTTTGCCACTTGGTCCGTTGTCAAAAAATACAGACATGAAGACTGACGCACACAGTGGCAGTGCTGCTAGAGCGTGTTTGACAATGGCTCAAGCCGTTTCAGCTTACCACTGCAGCCATGATTAGTCTTCCGACGTTCGACCTGGCTCTTGGAAACACCGGACAGCCTAGACCTACGAGAACGGTTACGACATAGCATACCACATGCGCAAGCTGCAGTAGGATGGCTCCACAGCGGACTCACAGCAGCAAAGAACGCGACATATCTGCGCGTCAAAGTTCTGCCGCGCAAGGGCAGTATGCAGCTGCGGGTGCAATGGCGATCCAGCTGACTGCTACTATGACATGCAAACGGCCTATCCTTTACGAGTATGCACGGCTGATTGGGAGATTTGGCATATGCTGAAGGCAGACTGCGCATGCTGTGTTTCATGCGGATATCAGGCATTCTGGCACGGCGTTCACTGGCCAGCCGGCTGCATTGCCTCTGTCGTGTCAAGTGACTGCGTGGACAAGCGCGCCTGCTGTCATCAACGTCACCAATGTCTTATGCACCGCAACTGCACAGGTTCTGTGAAGTTTGGAAAGCGCGTGTACACTATGACGCCGCCCAAGCGCGCATGGCACGTGCAGATGGAAAGCTACCGAGTGCGCTATGACCGCAAGGCGCACGCGACTATCCGCGCTCGCTTCATCCAGACCGCCGATCTAGCCTCGCCTGGCTGCCTGCACACACGCATACGCATGTGACCGAGTGTGCTTTATGCTGGAGGGCAGTTTGAGCAGTCGCAGCAAACTTTAGCGTGCACGTCGCACTGACGCACGGACGATGTGCTTCCGGGACACAGCGCATTTGAGCCGTTTGCATATCGCAGCGCCGCGCGTTGCGCACGGCCTCTGCTTCTGCCACAGGTAGCACCGCATAGTCACGTCCGTTCGCCTGCTGACATGCTGGCGTAGCGTGTATTCGAGTCTCTGCGGTGGATGCATGCCATCATTATCTGTGCGGCATTTGTCATGCCTGCTCCACTGGTGTTGATTTTCAATACGTAATCGCCTATTGGAGCGCTTCCGTTAATTCGCTATTTCGCCAAATAAACTGCACACTATACTGGCTTGCTACTGGCTACCTGCCTGATGCGCACTCTCTGCAAGTCTGACATTTGGGCACATATATATTATAGGCATAGTGTAGCTGCTTTGCAGACCGCCATTACACATGGCCCTTGCGCGGAATATGGCACGGCGATCCAATAGCACGCGCAAACATTTGTAAACTCCATCTACAGCATAGCCAGTGCCACATCCTGCCCTCCAAGTAAGGCAGATACAAAATATACTGACAAGCATGCTATTGTATCGTATCAAGCTGCTGGTACGTGCTAAGACGCGCACTTTAGCGAATACAGCTATAGCTTGTACGTTGCTTGCTGGGTACGCTTGGTGACAGACTCAGCACGCGATCGGTAATAAAGTGTACGTTTCCATCACATAATCGGCAGATAGACGCTACAAACATACCGTCATTAATGGTTCTGTGTCTGTCAATGTGCCTGCACCACTGGCGTATGTTTGCACAGCCATTGATCTACATGCCGATGATGCTACCGATGCGTGTGATTACGGCAGAGCACGATGGTTTGTGCCTAAACTGCCGGCACTTGGCAACTTTGCCTCCAATACATGTGCACACCTTCGGGCCCCATGCTCTGTACCATTGCAGCGCTTGAATGCGATTGGCGCCGGCTTGCAGCTGTACTGCACGTGGCCACCTACGACACACTTGTATCATCCAGTTACCAATACCGCCTGCGCATTCCTCATGACGGGTCGTGACAGCGTGCGGCTGCTCTTTCCCTAAGATCGTGCGGTACTGCTGGTTTTCTTTTATACTGCCTGTGCGCGTATGCACTTGCCTTGTCGTACTTTGGCGAATGCTCCGTCAACAGCCCCTTTGGCAAAGTTGTTGCAGATCCATTACCCCGCTGGTCTGTCCTGCAAATAGCCAGTGTCCATCCATAGTCCACGAGTATATGCGTGTATGCGTGCGCGTGCGTGCATCCGCGTGCGTGCGTATGTACGTGCGTGCGTACTTTCGGCAAGCGAGTGGAGCACACTGGCTGCCGGTGCCGCACGGCACGGCGCGAGCGTCAGCGCAGTACCAAGACTTGTGCCAGCCTCTGCAAACGCTAATGGTGCACAGTGCCACAGTATTCGTGAATTTGCCTTTGGACTTGCGTGCACGCATGTGCATGCGCGTGGTCTGGTGCGCAGCGTGAGCAAAGTTGCTGCTGTGTTCCCACATTGGGGCTGGACGTGCTTGACGTCAGTCCATCGGCACACTGTGCCTGGTGGCTGTTGGCAACCAGCAAGGCGATATTAAGGCGGTGGTATCGGTATGCATGTTCACCGCAAAACCTCATTCATGCTTTCGCGCACATACTCAATCTAACGCACTCCTACAATGGCCTCTTTCGCGGCAAATCGAGGCTGCAACAGCCGCTTTGCGGTGTTTATGGTCAGCGCCATAGTCATCATGCTGCTTTGCAGCACAACATTTATCTTTCCCATGTTTGGCTCCTCGCTGGCCAAGCACTTTGGCTACTCAATGGTCCAGCTGAACCATGTTGCAGTTGCTGGAAGCATCGGTATGTTTTTTGCCGAACCAATCTCTGGCATTGTCACAGACCACATTGGTTCGAAGCGGTAAGTATGCATAGAATTGACTGCATTTATGTACCAATACGTTCTAACACATGCCGGCGACAGTACCATCCAACTAGGTGCCATTCTTATGTTCATCGGCTACGGAGGGCTGTCTCAGCTATACGCAGACGCACTTCCCTCCCACTCCTACATCATAGCATCCGTGTTCTTTTTCTTCCTGGGTATAAGCGGAGCAATTATTGGCACTGCAATTATTATCGCCGCCTACAGCAGCGTTTCTGATACGCAGCGTGGAAAAATGGTTGGACTACAGCTTACGCTCAGCTCCTTGTCTTCCGCCCTCTACCTGGGCATACGCAGCGCGATGGACGCTATCAGTGGAGGTAAAACCAGCGACGCACACTATTTTATTGCGCTAGCGATCATCACGGCGACTGCCCACGGCGTCTCGTCGCTGGGCATACTACCGATGCCGGTGGATACTGAAACGGCGGATGAATGTAAGCAGTATACCCATGAAGTCAGCGAGATAGCTGCCTACGAAGACGAGCTATCGTTTGTAAAGAAAAAACGTACGCAGCAAAGTCACGTCATCGCAGATGATTTGGAGCACACACCAATCGCTCTATCCAGCTTTATTCCGTCCGACCAAAGCGCAAACACGATGGCTTTTGGTAGCGAGAAACACGCCGCTTTGCCAAAGAACGTCCAGTGCCAGGAGACGGGCACGCGCATCGTTGCAAGCTATGGTTCTATGGATATCGACGGCAACGATCATGCCGCACTGCCTCTACTTTCGCCCGCCCAGCGTGATAGTTCTCTGGGTGCTTTGCTGTGCAGCAGAGTCTTCTGGGGAATTTGCTGCATTCGGTTCCTTGTGGAAGGTGCCGGCATAATGTACATCAACAACTTGGGAAATATATCGCAGATCTTGCTGCTGAGCAAAGATCCACACGCCGACGAACAACAGCTCCAGCACATAGCAGCACTGCAGTCAACCGTCTACTCTAGCGTAGGATGCATCGGCGCTATAACTGCCGGACTAGTCAACGACAAGATAAGAGAAAGAAGCAACAATGGCTCTGTGCGCCTATTTATGGGCGCAATTCTGCTGCAGGCGCTATGCCAGATCGGCATTGCCTTTACGAGTGATCCCTACGTGCTGTTGGGCGTGTCGGTCGTGACTGCAATTGCAGAGAACAGTTCCATTGGGCTTTTCTATGTCATTATCTACGATGTATGGCATGGTGCCAATTACGGGCGCAATAGGTAGGCTTCCCGCAATAGCGCACAGCTTCGTTGATTCGCACTAACCAGTCCATCGCACGCAGCGGTCTTGTGGCGTTTGCTCCTGCTATCGGCAGCCAGCTATTTAGCAGCATATTCGGCGCCATTTATGATGCAAACCGTGGGGCGGGATGTGCTGGAAGGCAATGTTACCACAGCGCGTTTTTCTTCTCCGCATGCTCATACTTGCTCGCCATTCTGGTTGTATTTCTGCTGAGGCGACGGCTTTGCAACAACGCATCAAACCCATTCGGCGGCTACTAGACGCAGCACAACAGTCGTTCTGGCGCAGTCAGAGCATATGGTACGGCTGCATCGTGCCAACTTTATCTTATTAAATCTCGCACTTTCCGGCAGCGTTGGTCGCCAGAGTACGGCATGACGCTACTGACCCAATCCAGATCGGGTAAAGGTGACTGGGTTGACCAGTAATGTCTGTGTTATTTTTTCGTCTTTGGATTGTCGCGCCTCGCGTCCGCCACTTTCGCCTCCTTTTGTGTGCGCGTTTCGGCCCGACCTGTGAACGAGCGACCTTTTTTTTGTCGTCGACATTACGCTCTGTGCAGCGCGTTTATCACACCTTGTCGCCCGCGTAGGTCGCTGCTGCTGCCGACGCTCCTTTATTTGTGGAATCGTTTTGGAACGCTGTCGCCACGGAATTTATGCCATGACCGTACCAGACACCACGCTCACGCCTAACGCCGCTAACAAAGCCGCCACCGACCCAACCATGTTGGCAAACGTGCATTTTCTAAAGCAGTCCAGCTTTACCGAGATGGCGGATGCAGACGAGGGGGTGCAGCAGCAAGGTGCACAGAGCACAGTGGCAGCCGGCAATGGCCAGACTGCCGCGCTAGCTGAACAGCCGCTGGACAGCGCAGATGCCGAAGCGCTGCTAGCCAACAGCATCGTTACGGATAGTATGGTCAAGGAGGAGCAGGCCATGCGCGAGGTGTCGCGCAAGGACAATTTGAAGGTGAAGCGACAAAAGGTACGTCACGCCAGCCCACTTGCTATGAGCTTGGTTATGGGACGTATTGACTTACGCAAGCATGTGTTCATGCTAACGCTTGTGTCTCCATTGGCGGATCATCATGCTAGGCGGCAGAGCAGTACGCCGAATTGACCAGCCACCAGCAACGACACAATAGGCTGCATTTCCTGCTCGAGAAATCGGCCATTTATGCCAACTTTTTGGCCGAAAAGCTGGACCGGCAGCAGCAAGAGGCGCGTGACACAGCCAATGCAAAGGCAGCGCAGTCGCCAGGAAAAGCGGACGGTACAGCGGAGAGCGCGTCAGCGGCGGCCGAGGCCGCAGAGAAGGGCGATACAAAGGAGGCAGATGTGCGCTCGACACGTCGCACTACACGCAATACCACTGGTGCTGCGACGGCTCAGGTTGATGCTGGCCCTCCGAAACAGGGCCAGAAGCGACGTGCTGGCGGGCGCAAACGTGAGGCTGATTCAGACTATCAGCTGGCCGACTATGTGAACGCCGAGGTATGGCTACTTGTGCGCGCTGCGACACTGGTGCAGACGTTGACGCGGCGTCGGTAGGATCTGGCTAAGCGTCGCAAAACATCGCCATCTCCGGGAGCCGAGTCTGCTTCAGAGCCAAAGTCTTCCGAACACTTGGGCGTGGCTACGCTTCAACCGAGTATGGCAGCACGACAGCCCAGTCTTATTACAGGTGGCGTACTCAAGGAATACCAGCTAGCAGGCGTTGAATGGCTCGTTTCACTCTACGAAAACGGCCTCAACGGCATCTTGGCGGTAGGTGGAGGGATGCGAGACCGTACGTTGCGATTTGCGGTCTGCATATTGACGCGCTTGTTTGCGCACCGCATGTTTCCAGGACGAAATGGGACTTGGCAAGGTGAGTATGCGCCCATACGCAGCTGTTGCCGGCAGACCAGCGCTAATTGCTGCCATCTACGACCGTTGAGTTTACAGACACTGCAGTGCATTTCCTTTATTGCCTACTTGCGTGAACGCGGCGTATGGGGCCCATATCTGATCACTGCGCCGCTGTCCACGCTAGCAAACTGGGTGTGCGAATTCAGACGGTAAATGGCAGCACGCGCTGTTTGCGCCATGCCGGCCACTCACTTTTCTTGCTCTCTCAGATTTGCGCCGGATATTCCGGTGATCCTCTACCACGGCACGGTGGACGAGCGCCAGCACTTGCGTAACAAAAAGATGCGCCGTCTTGATCCCGACACATTTCCGGTGATTGTCACTTCATACGAGATGGTTATGAACGACCGCAAGCACTTGGAAAAGTTTGCCTGGAAATACATTATTGTGGACGAGGGGCACCGTATCAAAAACTTGAACTGCAAGCTGATCCGCGAGCTCAAGGCATGCCGCAGTGCCAATCGTCTGCTTCTTACCGGAACGCCACTGCAGAACAATCTCTCCGAGCTCTGGTCTTTGCTCAACTTTTTGCTGCCCGATATCTTTGACGACTTGGAAAGCTTTCAGAACTGGTGGGTGTCCGCATAGCGAACGCTGATGCATGTAGGGCTGCGTAGCGTAAAGGAGGTGATGAGCACTCATCAGAGGCGTTGCTAGGTTTGACTTTTCAGACTTGAACGAGCAAACTGGGCAACAGCGCATTATGGGCGAGGAGGCCGAGTCGCGGATTGTCAGCAAGCTGCATCAGATCCTAAAGCCGTTCTTGTTGCGCCGCCTCAAGTCCGATGTCGAGCACATGCTTCCAAAGAAGAGAGAGTACATTCTCTATGCGCCGCTCTCCGAGGAGCAAAAAGAGATCTATGACGCCATTATGCAGCGGCGAATCCGCGAGTACATTATACAGCGGAAACTTGGCAACAATAGTAATGCCACGGAAAGTGCCAACGGTGAGTGTGCAGTTACACACCTATATTTGTGAGAACGATGTTTGCAGACTGATTGACCGCGGGTGTCGCTGTACCTCTATGCAGGCGAGAGCGGTACCGGGCGAAGCAAGAGCGGCCGGCCGTTGGGAGCAAACGATTACGATGAAAGCATTAGTGATGATGAGTACATCATGCGTCTGGAGAAAGAGCGTGACGAGCCTTCAGGACCCAGTGAGGCTATTCGGCGTGAACGCGAAGAAGCTGAGCGCAGAAACAATGCAGGTACGCGACAGCACCACCGTTCGCCGTCCTGCAACCTGGTTGCTATTTGTGCTAGTGCGTTTGCGCGACTGACACACGCTCGGGGTCTGCTTTGTGTTTTTGCGTGCAGTCCAAGCGGTGAACCGCATGCATCTTCAGTCGCGCCTGGTCCAGGTGCTCAAGGTGTGCAATCATCCGATGCTGTTTGACGACGAGCCGCTGCCCGATCCCATCACGCCGGCCGTGGCACAGCGTCTGGTGGCGGCTTCTGGCAAAATGCGCATTTTGGACCAGCTTTTGCCGGCCTTGTTTGCGCGCGGACATCGCGTGCTTATTTTCTCGCAGATGGCCCGCATGCTGGACCTAATTGAGGTATGGGTGACGGAGGTGCGCGGCTGGAACACCTTCCGCATCGACGGCCTGGTCAAGCAGGATGACCGCCGGCGCATGATTGCCGAATTCAACAGTGACCGCAGCGGTCGCTATCCGCTTTTCCTGCTTAGCACTCGTGCCGGTGGCCTTGGCATCAACCTCACCTCGGCCGACACGGTCATCCTTTTTGATAGTGACTGGGTAGGTGTTGGATCGCGAGCGGGCGTGGGGTGCTGCATACGCTTACGACGAGCCCTTTCTTAGAATCCGCAAATGGATCTGCAGGCGCAGGATCGAGTGCATCGAATTGGCCAGACAAAACCGGTCGTCATCTACCGACTGGCCACTGACAACACGCTCGAGTCGCGTGTGCTCGAGTGTGCCACCGCCAAGCGGAAACTGGAGAAGCTGGTCATCCACCGCGGCCGGTTCCGCGATGCACTGGACCGCCAGACCACTGCCAAGCCGTTGGGTATGAAGGAGCTGGCGGAAATTCTGCTAGAGGACGAGCTGGAGACGGTGCACGAGCGCACCTTGCCGGAGGCTGGTGCGCCGGGCGAGCGCTCAGCTACGTCAAGTGACAACGCCGACGAAGATGGGTCGGACGATGAACCGGGCGATGAGCCGACACGGCAGCGCCCGGCAGAAAAGATTGTGGCCAGGTCCGTTGATCCAAGCGATCCGATGGCACCGCTACTTTCCGCTGCGGATCTAAGCCGGTTGCTCGATCGATCAGAGGCAGCCTATGTGTGTCGAGGCGGACCATCCAGCGCGCTTCCGATCCCAGCCGGTCACCGTGGCCCAGCAGCAGCGGCACAGACGAATGGGGCAGCGTCGGGGACAGACGGACCAAAGGCCACTGCATAGTGTGCTGGCATGGCGCTTGCGTGCAATGAATCTTTACACCGGGTGTGTGACCTATGCACATGCTGCGCGGCGCTGCATGGCCGGGGGGAGGACTTGACCAATCGACTAGATGGACGATGGAGTGATACCGTGTGTGCTGCTATAAGCGGATGTGATTGGCAGCTGCCAATGCAAGTCTTGGCTGGCAGGTGGAAAGGGGTGTGAAGGTACGGCGGGCCTTTTAATCGCGCCCCACCGACCCACCATCGTCTCACGCATCTCTCACCACTCTACGCACTCTCCATCTTCACCTCTCCTTCGTGTGCCATCACAGGTAAGCTGCTGCGCATCCATCCATCCGTCCATCCATCCGTCCATCCGTGCATCCGTGCATGCGTGTATCGAGCGTTCTCTGTGCGCTGAGGATACATCCGTCCACCAGCGCTGCATGTTTGTGCTCTGGCACAGCGCGCGCTGCCAGATGGCGACGAGATGATGGCGCTGAGCAAGTGCACTCGTCATCAGCGCTGTCTGACTTGCCTGTCGCCAACGTCAACGCCAGCACATCGTGCGAGCAGATGAGCGAGCGAACAGGCGGACGCGCAGGTGCTTGCTTGCGTTACTAGGTTACTAACGCATCTGTAACGTTCTTTGTCGTCGTGCGGCTGCAGTAACTTGTGCCTCCGCTCCTACACCCTTTCGCATCTGCGCGCCGGTTACCGTCCATCTCGTTTATGTCGATTCAAAACCTCGCCACCTACGGTAGGTAGCACATTGTGGACCGTCAGGCCTTTGACACCTAGCTGACGCTTTCTCCGCCTGCGCTGCAGACCCGTTTGCCGACACCGGTGAAAACGAGGACGACGCCCCTCTTAACAAGATTCGTATCCTTTTTCGTGTCAGACAAAAGTCTGGGCAAGAGCACGCAGACGGCGCTGGCGTGGCGACAGCGAGCGGCGTGTGCGAGCAAGAGCGGCCAACTGGCTGAGATGATGATGCTTTATTTTAGTGTTGACTGCGGTTACTTGGATTGTCGTTTTGATCAGTCCCTCCGCGAAGATTTTCACTTTGTAGTCATAGTTACACTGATCAGCATCTTTGCTGCTCTTGCGCGTGCGCGTCGCTTGTTGCTCATCGGCTGCTGCGTGCGTGCGTGCGCTATGTTGTCACTGCATTCGTGTGTTCCTTGACCTGTACACGCTGTCGCCTACAGATATTCGTGTCAAGCAGCGCAATGGCCGCAAGTGTGTAACCACCATTGAGGGTCTGCCGCAGGATCTGCGCATCATCAAGCGTCTCGTCAAGGACCTGAAGAAGAGCATCAGCGTCGGCGGCTCCATCGAGCAGGATGACGATGTCGGCTATGTGATTCAGCTGCAGGGCAAGAACACCACTGCCCTGGTCAACCACCTTGTGGAGAACTACAAGGAGATTGACCGCTCGCAGATCGAGGTGCACGGCGCTGTCTAGACACGTCTGTCGACCTGCGCCTGGTGCGTTCCGTCGTCACCGCCCATCGGCCTGTGCTCTCTGGATGGCCTGATGCAACGGCAGCGCCGGTGGCTTCTGGCGGACGCTGGAGCGCCACCGGGCACGCGCCGCCCTTGGAACGTGGATGATGTGCGGCGGGCGTGCGTCCGCTTGCCACCCGCCACGCCCCTGTCCATTGTGTATCATCCTCTTGCGTACCGGGGCCGCCATCAGTCTCTGCCTACCGCTGCATCCTTGGGACTTTGCCGCCGCGCCAATGTGTTTTCCACTCTGTCTTTTAGTCGCCCTATGATGGCTGCACACATGCTGCCTGTGTTGTCGTTGCGTTGTCCGTGCGTCGCGTTAACACGGTTCATGTACAGCCGACCATGTGTACCGCTGTCGTGTTGCGATCCTTTCACCACCACCAACATCATCATCATCATCATCATCACCACTAGTATCCAATGCACGATGTCGGGCTTGTTTTACTTTTTGTACAACTCTGCGCTTACCGTCCGCCATGATAAAGTGTGCATCGACGCTAGCCATTTTACTCTGCTGTGTATAGACTAGTTGCCAGCGTGCTGATGACATGTGTGTGTGAGCAATTAGCAGGGCTGTCAACCCCCGTCATGCGCTGATGCTATTTTCTGCTGGCACCAAGCCACCTTCTCACTGTGCATAGACCACCCGCTGCATTCGCCATGCTACTGTCGCTGCAAGCACGCACGCTCCGTACCGCATGGCCACGGTTGGTTGCCAGCTTGGTTGCGTCTGGCTGCGTTTGGCTGATGCAGGCGTACACGATTACAGCGCCAATGGCGTGCGTTTTGGCACCCATAGACTATATGCCCGCCAACAGCCTACGACGCAGGCGCTTTCCGTCTTTACGCGTCGTCTGCTAGCAACGCATGCAGAGAAAGACAAATCACGCCCGCCCGACGCGCAGCGGCCGACCGACAGAGTAACGGTTAGAGCCGCGCGCACTGGTAGGCACTGGCGTGAAAAGTTGGTCTGCAGACAAGTGCCAGCTGACTGCGTCTACGGACAGTGCTGGCCGCCGGACGCACTACCTGGAATCTAGGCGTGGTCCTTTTGGGAGCGGCTGTTTTTGGCACTGTGGGCTATGCGCTCTATCGCGAGCTGTTCAGCCAGGACTCGACGACGCAAATGTTTTCGCGCGCATTGGAAATTGTGCGCGACCATGCCGAAGCAAGTAGCGTCGATACAGCGCCACTCTATCGATGCCAGACTGACTAGCGTGCGCATATACGCCCACACTAGGTCCAGGCGATACTGGGGACGCCAATCGGCGGTTACGGTGATCCTGCTCGTAGTCAGTCGCGCCGTTCTCGTCGGATAGCGTAGGTAGCTATGTGATTGAGTGTTGACGCGTGCGAGCGCTTACTCTGCTATGGCGGCGGGCAATGCTGTAGGCACCAGCGTGTGATCGATCGTGAAGGGCAAATGCATATGCTGTTGCACTTTTATCTGGAAGGACCTGGCGGCATAGGCGAGGCACACGTGAATCTTGTGGTAAGTGCGATCAAAGGCAAACACTCGAGATGTGCTTGCTTATTCGATCGTCACGCCAATCGTGGTGCTTTGGCTGGTGCTAGCACATGCCCCAGGGTCATGTAGACAGTGAAGGCAAAACTAGCACAGATGAAGAGGCAGTGTGGCGTGACTGGAAACAGAAGATTGGCTTTGGAAAGTCGCTGGGCAGCTGGGAGTTTGTCTACGTGTTTGTAGATGTGCCCGGTAGGATACAAGCGGGGCTCATCGCGACGATGATCGAGAGCTGACTAGACGTCCTGCGACTTCATTATGCACGGTACTTAGGCGAAGGTCTGCCGTCAACGCGCATTGTGGTGCTCGATCGGCGCGCAGTGTCCGGCCAATCTGCTCCTGCGCGCAGTCTATTCCAGCGCATGGTACAGCGACAGGCGATGCGGCAAACGCAATAAACCAATGCACTTTTACACGCCAACACAGGTGTGAATCGCCAGTGTGCAGACTAGGGCGCCGGAAACAGCGGTGCCGCTCTCTATGTGCATTCATTATTCCAAGTCGTCAAAGCCGAGTTCGCGCTCAAACTCGTCCTTTGTGATTTTGCCCTTCTTCAGCTTCTTGGCCAGGCGCTCCTCGCGCTGCAGCTCTGCCCAGTCGTCTGCGTCGTCGTCGTTGCCGTCACCGTCGCCACCGCCGTTTTCATTTTCTTGCCGTGCTGCGGCAATGAGCTTGTCAATCTCCTCCGCCTTCTTCTGCTCCAAGTAGGTACGCTTGCGTTCACGCTTCTCGCGCCGCTCTCGACGCCGATCACGCGCATCGCGAGCGTCCGACCATGCTTCCTTGCGTTTCTTGTGCGCGCCCTTGTCATCCCTGATGCATCAAGCGCCCGCTTAGTAGCTGGAACTGGCAACATGCAACGACGCTGCGTCTACTCACTTTGTCTTGGTCTTTTCCGCCTGCAGACGCTTTTGACGTGCTTTTTCGCGCACTTTGTCGGCGTATTTGATGCTATCCACATTCACATCGTATTCGATAAATGCAGTTGCGTCGCGATCCTTCATTTCCGGCATCTTGGGCAGCTGTGATGGAGTAATCGGTAAAAGTAGAAACATGAAGCATGTCAAGATTAGCCAGGAACACCGGTGCGTGCTGTGCAGTACGACAGAACGCACCTTGAGCAGCGCATAGCCCATCGCTGCTCGGCAAATGTCAAGGTCTTTAACACGGAAAATGTAGGTCGCCTCGTGCTTTGTGTAGCTGCGAATATATGATACAAACGCACGAGTGCCCTGTCATGTAGTGCACAGTAAGCAGTTTGATACTATTACGAGATGGCTCACTTGCAATCTGCTTACCCGCTCGTAAAGATCACGGTCGTTGGCCACTTGCTTGCGCAGTGCTTGGATGAGCTCATCTCCGTCAGCGTCTGCTTCGTCGACCGGTCTGGTCGTGTTATCGTCTTGGCTGTCCACACTCATGGCTTCTGCAGCCTTGCGCTTCTTGCGTGCTGCCCGGCGGCGTTTCTTGGCTGCCGTCTCATCTTCCTCATCTCCATCAAGCATCGCGTCATCTTCGTCGTCTATATCCTCCTCCTCTTCATCTTCCTCGACATGCTTGGCCAGCGTCAGATCGGCCAGCACATAGGGATGGCGGATCATGGGGATTTTGCGCACGCGCATAAAGTCTACGCATCCACCCGCCCATACTACGTTAGCCAACAACAATGAAAATGCCACTCACGCCACGATACCTACCGACATACACTTCTTCGCGACCCTTGTTTAGCATCACCAGTGCTCGGCCCAGTCGGCCGGCACGGGCTGTTCGACCGCATCGATGGGCAAACACCTTTGGATCCTGAGGTGGATCAAACTGTACGACCCAGTCCACATCCGGGATGTCCAAGCCGCGCGATGCCACGTCAGTGCAAAAAAGCACGGCCCCAGAGCCGGCCGGTACATTGGTGAATGTATCAAAGGTGGCTGCCAATTCTACGTGTGAGCAAAAAACTACGAGATATACAGTGCCAACAATACATACCGGTGCGTTTCTTGGGATCTTGCTTGCCGTGGAGCGCAAACAGCGCAATATCCTTGAGGTAGGGCGACTTGGACAGCAGCTGCATGCGCACACTCGTTCGTTATTAGCAGTGCAGTAGAGCATGCACGCTTGCTAGTGCTTACCCGGTAAAAGTAGTCTACGATTGCGCAAGCGGAAAAATAGACAATGTACTTTTTGTTGGCATCGCGGCGAAGTAGGCGGATCAGCTGCGCAATCTTGCGATCGGCACGGCAGGTGATATATCCAATTTGCAGCCTAACGTGCCAGCGCATTTGCAAGGCAATAAGCATCATTGCCAAACATCGTGCTGCGGGCAGGGTGTGCGTACTTACGTGGCCGGAGTACGCCGCTCCACGCCTCGCGACTGCAGATCCTCCACTTTGCAGACGACGCGCACCGGATTGCGAAGACCGGCACGCACCAGCTCAGACACCGCATCCGTCATGGTTGCCGAAAAGAGCGCCGTGCGGCGCTGCTTGGGCAAAGCACGCACCACGGCATTGATGGACTGGCTAAAGCCCATGTCAAGCAGACTACCGCCCACCGCATTCCCGGTTAGCCGCCGAACCACTGTTGCCGTGTTCATCATCGCCACGCCTACCGATCCGCCTCATCCAGCACCAGTACATCTAGTTCGCGCACATCGATCTGGCCGGCAAAGCCTTTGCTCGCCAACAGCTCTTCCAGACGACCAGGTGTGCCCACAATGATGCTTGCGCCCTCCTTTTCAAAGTCGCGAATATCATCGGCGGCCGATCGGCCACCGCCTGTCACCAGCTGCAGCGTAAAGTCGACGCAGGTGCGGAACTGCTCAAACACCTGGTAAATTTGCCGAGCCAGCTCTCTGTTCCACGCGCCATCGGCTACCGTAAGCGTCCTGGCAGAAGGTGCCGTCCACGTTGCCACTACTATTGCTTACCGTGTCGGTGACATGACAATGGCCGCCACCTGATGCTTGCCCAATGGCTCGCTGCGTCGCAGCAAGCGCTCCAGTACCGGAATAGCAAAAGCCAGCGTCTTGCCAGAGCCAGTGACCGCCTGGACCAGTCCGCCGCCTCACTCAGTACGTTGCAGCCGTGGCCGTAGACCCGTTTGTCCTCACCTCCGCTACCACATCCTTGTTTGTCATAAACAGCGGAATCGCCGCTGCCTGCACGGGCGTCATTTGCTCAAAACCCAGCAGCGCCAGGGTGTCCAGGCTGAACGACGCGGATTAATGCCTGGACAAAAGGCGGAGCGCACAGCGCAAACCTACATGGGCGGACTCAGCTTGGTGTTGAGCGAGCTCCACTCGCCGGCATAGGCGGGTGCGGCCTCCATGATTGCAGTCTCTGCCGCAGCGTAGACTGCGGATATTCGGTGCCGAAGAAAAGGAATGCACTTGCAGCAAACAGACGGAAACAAGCGGCGATCGCGTGTACGCTGGCAGTGAAAAAAAGAAAAAAGAACTGCAGCTGTAAACAGTGAGGTATTTAATGAGCAAGACAGACAGACAGGCACCGTATTAGAGTCGGCTTTGTGTCGACGGCTCAGCGACGCGCACAAGCAGCTTGCCCTGGTTCTTGCCGGTGAAGAGCATGAGCAATGCTTCGGGCGCCTGCGTCAATCCATCGACAATGTGCACGGCCACCTTGACCTTGCCCTCCTTGTGCCAGCGGATCAGATCTTCGGCAGCCTTGCGGAACTCGGGCGCATAGTCAAACACGATGAAGCCCTGCATGGTAGCGCGCTGCGCAATGAGCGTGAGGTAGTTGGCTGGGCCGCGTGGGGAACGCGTGTTGTACTGGCTGATGGCGCCGCATAGCGGAATACGCGCGCCCTTGGCCAGTCGGACCAGCACGGCGTCCAGCACATCACCGCCAACATTGTCGAAGAAGACGTCAATGTAGTTGGGCGTCACCGCGGCCAGGTCCTTTTTGAACGTGGGCGACCGGTAATCGACCGCAGCATCCAGGCCCAGCGCCTCTGTCAGATAGCGGCACTTTTCAGCGCCACCAGCGATGCCAATGACACGACAGCCCTGCGCCTTGGCAATTTGCGCTATACGCTGCGGTTAGTCACCCGCGTTTCATGGAATAGAGAAAGTGCGCTAGCTACCTGCAAGACTTCCAGTAGCGCCGGCCGCACCCGACACGACCACCGTCTCGCCTGGCTTTGGCTTGCCCACGGCTGCCATGCAGCTAGCGCGTCAGCTGCAAATGCAAACGCAGCATCTCATCCGCCTGCCATCACCTACCCAGCATGCCAAAGTAGGCCGTCATGCCAGTCATGTTGAGCAGGCAGAATGCCTCTGGAATGGAAAGACCCGGCGGAAGCCTGATAACCCTCACAGCTGGTAAGCACGCGTTTGCGCACATGTACCAGTGCCGGGCTGCTTACGGAATGTGCTTCAGCTCCTTGGCATCCATTGCAGCATACTCTTGCCAGCCTATTATGGTTCGCCAGCCACCAATGTTGGTCTATGCAGCATGCGCGTGGCGGACAGCACAAACCTACCAGCACTGCCGGTGACAATGTCGCCCTTTTTGAACTTGCCAACGGTCGACGTGACCACCTCCGCAATGACCTGAGCGCGCATCACGTCGCCGATAGCCACAGGCGGGATGTAGCTACGCGTGTCGTTCATCCAGCCTGTGCCGGCCAACCAGCCAAGGTGCCATGCATGAGCATACAAGCAGGGTCTATGCAGTCATACTGTGACGTACCGCGCATAGCAGGGTCCAGCGACAGGTAGAGCGAGCGCACGAGCACCTGGCCGTCCTTGGGCTGCGGTACAGCCGCGTGCGCAACACGAAAAGTCTCGGCTGGCACCGGCATGGCGGTGGGCCGTTTGATGAAAATGACCTGCGTGTTGGTAGAGGCAGCCATGATGAACGAGCGGGCAAAGCGTAGGAGAGTGCGGGGAATAGCGTTGTTGCGGGTGTGCCACCGAGTACGTGGATTATATACGCTGCGCTCGGATGTCATCTTGCCGATGGCCGTCATGACTGGCCCGCAGTGCAACCACTACACGCACCGCAGTAACGATGGCCATAGGCGGCAGGGGCAGCCGTGTACACGTTCATAGGCAGTCGGCTGTGCTTCTACCGAGCGCTAATGTTCTGGGACCATCTGCTCTCTGTTCAGCTGCTTTTGGATCCAATGTGAACGGTCAAGGATGAGCAAACAGGCTGACGCGTCTGTGCGCTTGTCCGCTCGCTCGCCGACTCTGATGCCAAACCAGCCAGCGAGCGCAACTACAATGTGACGTCAGTCTCATCCATGTTTTTGCTTTCTCTGCGCCAGCGGCTGCGCTGCCACCGCGTCTTTCTTTTTCAATTCTACCGTCGGCACAGGTTACCATGGCCATACCCAATGCAGGACAGCCCGAGGTCTCGGTGGAAACCGAGCTGGAGGCCTACAGCGCGTTTGTCGCGCTCCACCGCTACCAGCTGGAGCAGATTCCAGAGGCGCTGTGGCCAGTACGTGACCAATGGCGCTCAAGCGCGCATAACAAAGCTAACCTGTGCATGGCACAGAAACTATTTGACAAGCTGCGTGCAGACAAGCTGGACGCCGGCTCCTACTTTTGCCTGGAGGAACTGTCCGAGGAGGAAGCGACGCAGCTGGGAAGTGCCTATGCGCTTCGCGTGGTAGACCAGCAACCGTTGGCGCGAGAGGGGTAAGCGTACCTGTAGGCGACCGTTTTCGGCTCTGCGCTTACGGGCCATTTGGTGCAGCGATATTTTCCTGATAGACCATGCGTGGACCACTGCTCCTGAGCGTGCACGCAAGGAGCTGATGGCCAATCCGGACTTGCTCACGCGCATAACCGCCATGCTGGGCCTTCCTGAGCCTGAGGAGGAGGAGGAGGAAGAAGAGAAAGATGATACTGCAGCTGACGAGGAGTTGGCATCGGGTGCAGAGGATGCTGAGCGCCAGGCAGAACAAGATGGCATGGTGGCCATGGTGGCTGAGCAGGCAAAGGTGTCGCAAAAAGAGGCACGCGCTACGCTCATTGCAGAAAAATGGGATTTGATCAGTGCCATCTCGGTACGTGTTGGGGCGGTAGGGCCAGCAAAGAATGTTACGCTTAACATGAATGTGTGCGCTTATGCGTAGACATTGACGCTGGCTGCCAGTGTTCATGAGACGGACCGCCGTCTGCAGGAGGCCATGATTGGCCAGGTGGACGAAGATCAGGCGCAAAAGCGTGCCATGGCACATGCCGCTAAGCGCATCGATGCAGTGCTTGATGTGATGTGGCGCTATGCTGGCGCCTACCAGATTACTACGATAGATGAGGCAGGCGAACATCGCCAGGACTACGTTTGGTGTAAGTGTGCATAACAGACAATCTCATACCTATCCTACGGCGGGCTGACGACCTTTGGCTCACTTCGCTTGCACTCTACGTAGATATGATGGACGAGGTAGGAATACTGGTGCGCTCATAGCTTCTGCAGAGTGAGCTGATCTGGACATGTGCGGCTAGGTTGGCTCTGCGATCCGACACGCCGATGCACCAAACTGTCGCGTGATCCCATTTGTGTTTATCCGGGGCCCTAGTGCAAACGATTCGCTTCCGTACAGCATCTTCTATCCGCTCCAGGATTTGAAGAGCGGCGAGCGTGTTACGCGCGACATGGTGCCTGCAGACATTACCGACCAGCTTACACGCGAAGCGTACCTATGTGCCTTCCGCCCGCCCAGCATTACCAACCGTCAGCGACTGATTCGTGCTTACGAGGTGACGCCCACTTGAGATGCATTCCAGCTAAGCGTGCTGGGCTAACTGTGTGCTGGTGTAGGACCTGGGCGCTCAAATCACACCACTGTCCGACGACAAACTGGCCGTAGCTACGGCACCGCTGATTTTGCCCGAGCCCTCCAGTGGCACGCTGCGCGTATACACCGACACGCCATTTGTGCATGAGCACCTCAATCTGGCCGGCACTGAGCTGGTGCAGGATCGCGAGACGGCCGACCTGCTTTGGCTCAGTGGTGAAACTGTGGGAGACATACATACGCTGCGCCCTCGCCAGTGTGTCAGCCAGCTTCCTGGCGAAGCGTGCGTTGTCTTCAAGCACCTGCTCACCAAGCTTATTTGGTACGTAGCAGTCTGCTCGCATGCACAGACCGGGAAAAGACTCACCGGTTCACGCACTTGAACATTACCACTGCAGGGAGACCTACGGCCGTGTTGACTGGTATCCGGCTACCTACAATTTGCAGAGTCAGTTGACGCCGGCTGTGGGCCACTATCTGCACCAGGTCGATCAGGGCGCCGAAGCGCGTGAGGAAAACATCTGGATCCTAAAGCCGTGGTGGGTAGACTACATGTGTGCGCTGGTACATGCAGGCGGTTGACGTGGGCGTCCGCTGTATTGCAGGAATGCAGCGCAGGCCTCTGGCATTACAATGACTAGCTCGCTGTCGCGTTTGGTGCGTGCGCGGGATGCGCTTCCGTCGATCGTACAGCAATATGTTGCGCGTCCACTGCTTTTCCGCGAGCGCAAGTTTGATCTCCGCTACATTGTGCTGGTTCGACGTGCGCACCCACTCAGCGTTGCTGTGCATCAGACATTCTGGGCACGTCTTGCCAAGCAGCCGTACACGCTAGAGGATGTGCACGACTACGAGAAGCACCTCACCGTAATGAGCGCACCCAACTACAAGGCTATTCAGCAGCATGGGTCGGACTTTGTCAAGGATCTGCTCAAGGAACAGCCAAACCTGCAGTGGTCTGTTGTGCAAAAGGAGATTGACGCCGTCATCAAGCGTAGGTCTCGGTGTGGGCGCGGGCGGCTCAGCGTGTGACCACATGGTGCTTACACTGCTCGTTCAGGCGTCTTTGTTGCTGCGGCCGCGCAGCCAGCGCCACTCGGCTATGACAAGGTTCCCCAAGGACGAGACGCATTTGGCATCTACGGTGTCGATGTGATGCTTACCGAACAGCTGCAGCCGGTGGTACTGGAGGTCAACTTTGCCCCGGACGGCTTGCGTGCTTGCCAGGTAGGATATTCAATGTCCTGCATGGGGGTTATCACGGCTGCTCGCTAACTAATGACCATCTTGTGCAGTACGAGCCCGGATTTGTTAACCACGTGGTTGCTGCTGTGTCTGGGCGCGCTGGAGTGGAAAAGGCGCGCGAAATGCTGCGCGAGCTGTAGTGCGCGCTGTGACTTGCACGATTTGCTTGACGAGTAAATGACGTTACTGGTGCGCATCGAGCAGGTGGGCGTGTCGATATCGAGCTTTTTGAATATTGGCGAAAAGCATTGGTGTGCTTACACTACAAACTGGCATCTGATCTTGGGCAGATGCCAGTTTGTAGTGCAATTTGCGGCAATGCATGCGTATAGTCATTGGGCTCGTAACGATGGACTTGAGCGCGTGCCGAGCAGTTTCAACCTATTTGATGACACTCGGCGCAAATGCTGATTGGTTCCAGCAACATACTTGTTGCGAGGTATTCAATGTGTGTTGCCATTGCCGTAGCGCCATTAATGCAACAGTGGCTGCCTTGCGTTATTTTGTGGGCCATCTGCCAAGTGCTTCGACGAGTGCGCGCAAAGCACGAGTCGGAGAAGGCCATAGTACAGAGCCAACAATTGACGGTCGGCAGAGATAGAACGGCGCAGCGCGCGCTGGTTGGTGCTGCCATGGAATATGCACCACATAGCTTCTGACGAGCAACGTGGCGTCCACGCCGAGGATAGTACATGCAATGTCTAGATCATGAGTGGTGCAGGTGATTTACGCCTGCGTTATTGCGTCGGTCGCGGCTGCAGGGCCTAGATCACCGTTCATCAAGATGCTGTGCTACGCATTTGTCCAATATCTGTCTACCGTCAGCGCTGTTCGCATAAGTACGCGGCAGCGCATTCACGCAGCACTGCCCGGCATTCTGTCCATTCACTGTTGCCGCACTATTTTCCACTACGTTGGCTAGCCGTTTTATGGGCGCAAGGGTATCGTTACTACTGTTCAACTGTACAATGAGCGAAGCCAATCAGCAAAGTCCTAATAGCAGTGGAAGCGACGGCAAAAGGACCGAGAGCTTCAGCTATACCGGTGGCCGCCGTTACCACAACGAACCCAACGCACCGTATCCGCTTCCAAACGACTTGGACGAGGTGGACAGGTGAACAGTTTATCGCGTGTGTACGCAAGTATACTGCGGCTGACTTGCACTCTAGACTTGATCTGCAGCATTATGCAATCCAGCAAGTAACCCAAAAACGATATCACGCCCCGCTGACAAGCCCCAAGCGAGCCATTGATATCGGCACTGGATCAGGTGTCTGGATGATGGTGCGTGTGCTGAACGCGATGGGGCACAGCGGATGACTTTACGCCGCTGACAATTTACGCTTTGCGCGCTCAATACACTGCAATGCAGGAAATGGCAACCGACTTTCCGTCATGCGAGTTTCTTGGCGTGGATATTGCACCGCTGCAGCCTACGACCATTCTGCCTCGGAATTGCCGGTTTGAAATGGCCAATGCACTAGAAGGTAGGCACCTGGGTCGACTACATGTGTGCCAGCCTGACTAACCACTCCACATATGCATTTTAGGGCTTCCACATGCCGATGGCTACTTTGACTATGTGCGACACAGCCTACTTGTTACGGCTGTGCCAAAGGAAAAGTGGCAGACCTACGTCAACGAGTGCGCACGCATCTGCGCCTCTGGAGGTTGGGTAGAGATGGTGGAGACCAACTGCAAGACCTACGGGGGCGGCCCAGTGTGGAATCAAATGGGCAAAGTATCTGCCGTGGCCTTTCAAGCACGAGGACTGAGCCCAGAAACCACCGAACACCTGGACGAGCTGATGCGCGTAGCCGGCCTTGTGGACGTCGCGGTCAAGGAGTTCAAGATTCCAGTCGGCAGCTGGGGTGGTCGTGTGGGAGAAATGTTTTTGAAAAATCTGCGCATGGGCAATGCTGCGCTGGCGCCACTATTCGCGAGCGTGCACGGCATGACTCACGAGGAGGTGGAGCAGCTTATGGTGCAAGGCGAAGAAGAAGTCAAGCATCACCAGATATATATGCTCTTCCGCGTCTACGTTGGTCGCAAGCCATAGGAGACGCGCTCTACGTTGACATTACCACGGCGCGCCAAAAGTGAAGCAGCATGTGCTATAAATTGAAAGATACATTTTATCATTTCCGGTCGCCATAAAAGTGGCCGCTGAGTGGACAAAGGTTTACCACCCACGCATGCTGATTGACTGTGCACCGTATAGTCTAGCAAGGCTAAAAATTGCTGCGCACTATTCAGCGCCAAAACTGTAGACTTCAACAGCCTTCCAGTCATCGATGACACGCACAAAACCCGTCGCATGGTTGCTTATTCCTGCAGGGCGTGCTGAGCAACCTTCGAGGCTAAATGGAAGCATCATCCCATCCTGGCCATTGAACAGCAACTGGCGCTGCGTCCGGTCAGTTTTTTCACGAGCAGAAATAATATAGCCGAGCAATGGCTCCCTGTCCAGGTCCACTGTGCCGCTCACTTTGGTATGCTGCGTCTGTTCATCCACTGAACAGACAAGCTGGTCGTCCTGTATAAAGACAAATCCACCAGGAAGCCGGATAGACCGCACATTCGTACGCTCTTACTGAGAAGCGGCACTGTTGGAGTATCGGTAATGGTTGTTGCAGAGTTGTCATGCACAATTACCTCACACAAATACGGCGGATATACGGATCTCAGACTGATGCGAGCGCCTATGCGATCTACCCTCTTGCCACCATGTTTTGCGATGGAAAACACTTGTTCAAGCTCGCACATTGCTTCCAACTCCAGACGTACCACACCGCTGCCTATTATCTTGGAGGGCCGATTGGTGAAGATTTCCAAAAGCCTCCAGTGCATGTTCTTGGTTTCTTTGTTCAAGCCAGCCATATAAACGACTATGCTTTTCGACGTAGTGCGGATGACGGCCATTCTTGTGCCTGATGCGACATTCAGCGGTTCCCTCTGCATGGTTCCATAGACCATATTGTATGCTACGAGATCAACACCACTGTCTTCGTTAATCACGATAAGTGTCATCCAGCAGTCCCATGAAGCGGTAAGGTCATAGTGATCGTAGTATCCGCCTTTCTGCCTATTACATGGTAGATTTTGTCGTAAATCTCGTCGAGGTGAGGGTGTTGCCCGCGATGCCGCTGCAACTGGGTCTGGAGCTCGTCAAGAAGCTCGGGCTCGTTTTTAGCCCAAATATGTTCATCGCTGAAATAAACCAGGCCGAGTGATGCCAGTGACTGCGTGTCAAACTCCTTTGTAGTTTTCTCGTTCTTGTTCCGTGCTGGAAGCGCAGTCGCCGTCAAGTGCATACGTACGATTGACGATAGGCTTGTCTCTACCATCCCTGTTTGAAAAGTGTACTGCTGCTGCGGATGCACCAACGGTTGTACTGCAATCCAAGCTATCCACATTTTCATCGTATATCCTGTACCCAGGCAGCTACGGAAAGGTGTAGACGCGACGAACGTATCTGCCCTGCTTCCAGTTGCGCTCTGTGCAGACACGGCGGCGATACGTATCACGCCAGTCCAGCATTGCCCAGCCCGCCCCTAGCGAGGTGTCGTCTTCTGCGTCGGCTAGTCTTGTCGCGGTGCGTAAACACCAGTCTAAAAAGTTCGCCTCGCATGCTTGCATCGTTGGCATAAAATCATGCTGGTAAATGACCTGCCAGAGTGCATTGTCTGTCAGCAGCTTGCCAAGCAAACGACAAGTGCCGGCAATTGCAAGGACAGCGTGAAAGCCTGCACATGTAAACAGACGGTAGCAATTTAGAGGCGGCAGTGCATGAAGCACTCGCTTCAGTGACGTGTGCGTGGCTGTGGTAGGCTCCATGGAAAGAGAGGTATAGCTGCTTACAATGTGGTTCGCACCAACCACGCTATTGAGCAATGACGTGCATAAACAAAACAGCTTTCTAGTTTTGCCCCAATTTTCGCGGCACGGCCCTTTCCTTGCTGCACCGCCCATTATCAAAGCTAGAGAAAGCCATATGCATTTTATCCATCGCATGCACCTTGCAGTGCATATGCAGAAGCTGTACAAGGATGGTGCTTGAGAAGATACATACATATGCAGATTAGATGTTCGCAACGTAGCTATACGTGATGCACGATAACTTGCCAGGCTACGCATAAAAATACTGCGACATCTCGTGATATAGCCTCATTTGCATCGTGTCATGTCCTGAGAATAGCTCAGTTGGTAGAGCGAAGAGCTGTAGTGCTCACCCGCCATCTCCAGACTCTCGAACATTTTGTTGCAGTGCTCCGCTGTACTTTTGCATGCTGTCTCGGTTTGTAGGGGCAAACGCGATGCTCGGGATCATACCTGGCTGGAAAAACTCGGGTAAGTGCAGATGGCATGTGGTTCGCCATCTGCTAACGGATTGGATCGCATGCCAGATCCTTCTCTCTACTGACCAATGAAGTATTTGCATGGCGGTTGGTATTACCAGTGCTGCTGGGAATGCAGCACCTGCTGGCTGGGCACATGGAAGGCCAACAGTGTTGAGTTACGGCCGGGGTCACTGTCAAAGACTCGGCGTGATTGGCCGCGTGCACGGTGCTGCGCGGTGAATGCATAGTGGCACTACAGGTGGCCGAATTGATGCTCGGCGGCTGTCCCATACATGCGCACACATATAATCACCAGTTGTACTCGGTTCTGCCGTCTCGTATGCTCTCATGTGCGCCTCTCCATCCGCCAGTTCTTTGCCATATTTACTTTCCTATAACGTCTACACATAATTCCTGAATCGGCTGTATTAGCACAGCTTATCTGCACTACGACACATCTGGACCTTTTGGATCTGGAGCCTGGTCTCGGCACGGCTGCGTCAATTTCTACGTACTACACGAGTCCACGTATGACCGCCACGACAGTCATGGCCGAATTAGAGCATGAGACTGTGGATGTACAGGAAGAAAGCTGTGTCATCGACCTGTCCGCGTCAAACACTGAGGCTGCTACGGACCAGTTCGCCACAGCACCCACCACCTACATGAGTCCGGTCGACCATTTCTTTCTGCTTTTGGAGCGTCCTGGGCGGCAAAACACTGTGTTGACGCTTCTATGGCTGGACGGCGAGCTCGCCATGCCCACCCTGGTTGCACAGCTTGCTCTCTTATGTCGACAGCAGCCCAAATTTCGCCAGGTGGCCGTAGATGGAGACTTTTGGCGTACGGCACAATGGGTGGACGTAGATGCGCACCGAAAACTGGCCAATCCTGAAGCACCAATTTGGCATGTGAAAGAGCAGGTAGAGGAGAGATATCTGGAGGATATCGGTGATTGTGACCCGGAAGCACGGGATGAGCGTGAGCGCTCCGCGCTTGAAAAGTGTGTTGGCGAATTTTCGTCGCAATTGCTTGGTCGTGAGCTGCCGCTTTGGCGCGTTTATGTCGTTCGCGGAATAAGCGGACGTACAGTTCTTGGGCTGTACGCGCATCACTGTATGGCCGACGGCATTGGCTTTGGCTTGGCGGTGATGTCTGCGATGTCACCTGATGGCAGCGCAGTAGAAGGATACATGCGGCAAATGACACGAAGCAAACCCAAGCCGCAGCCAGCCATGAAAGAGCATTCTCTGCCAGACTCATCATTGCCGCCTGCCAAGCAGATTCACGACGACGACGACAGCCAAGTATCTGCTTCCAGCAAACCCAACTTAGCAGCGGGAGCTGAGACAGCGATTCACGTCGATTCAGCAGAAGGTGGTACGCCAAGTCAGCAATGCCCAAGCACACCCGCATCTCGCAAAGGTCTCATGTCCGCAGTACACTTTGTGGGACGAATGTTCTCCAGCTTGGCGGCATTTCTGCACGCAATCTGGCTTACAATTGTCTGCCTGGTTGAAATCAGCTTGTTTCGCAAGCACAGTTTCCAGTCCCAGCACGCGCTCCCATCTCGCAGGCAAACGTCCTGGTCGCGCGCGATCACGCTACAGCAAATTAAGCAAGTGCGCACAGCATATCCGGGTACCACGTTGAACGACGTCATGATTGCATGCATAGAGCGTGCGTTCAGCGCGTATATGGATGCGCGTGCACCCAGCACAAATGATCCAACACGACCATCGGACGTGCATGCACCGGACAACGCTGTGCTGCCGCCGCGCCGCCGCGACCGAAAGCTTGACATCATGATTCCAGTGGCGACGCGTCGTATGGGTGATATGCGCTTTGAAAATCTCATCACCTTTGCCTATCTATTACTGCCTACTACGAGCGAACCGCGAACAACGGCTGAGATACTTGGCACCGTACGAGCGCAAACCAGAAAACTCAAGCGTTCATTGGTACCGTATCTAATTCACTTTGTGCTACGCTCTATATGCAGCATAGCTCCTGGCCTGGTCTCTAAAAGTCTTATCATGTGGTATGTCAAGAAATGCCATGCTATTGCCACCAACGTGCCTGGACCAGCTGCGCCATTATTCTTTGGAACAGATGAAACACAGCGGCACCGCGTACTTGACTATATCATATATCCGCCGATTGCCAACGACGGCGCTCTGGCTTTAGGCATTATCTCTTACAATGGTCGTGTGCACTTTACAGCCATGGCTGACGCAGCCGATGGATTCAGCGACATGGCACGCTTTCTCGCAGACCACTTCAACGTAGCGTTCGATCGTATGCTCGCTGACGCGCAGCAGGTACTTGCTGAACGCACTCTCATAGCTGACTAATACTGTAGTGCCTCGTTTGCCTATACCAGTGCCCTTATCATGCGGCGTTACGCGTGCCAACTCGATCATTGCACAAATACAGCGTAGTTTTGGACCAAAGTGTTGTGGCTAGCCTGCGCTTTAACCACCCCGACAAAAGGGCTATTATGAAAGCATGCTTGCTTTCAGAGCGCGGGTCATATTTAAGAGGTTATGTGGTTCTGTGCGTGTAGACACCACAAACACCATGGCGGTGGAGCTGTTTGCCGCGTACATGGTATGCCAGAGATGCAGTACTGGCTCCGCATAAGACCTGATACACGCGTATCCATCAATCTGGATGCGCTAAGAATCTGCTCGGAAAAGCATCGTTTTAGCTGGCGGCGGACAAAAAGTCGCATTCAAGATGACATATGTTACCGCATTGACGAGCTCAAACATAAGCCCATCAAGGACGACGGCAATTACATGTGAGCCGGTTGTCTAAGAACGGTATAGCAGGTGGTTGCTAATGTGTTCGTGACGTCAACCTACAGAGCAAAGTTTCTTTTCCAAATGATGAACGCCATTCGTGGTCAGGAGGTGTTGCTCTATGGCAAAGATGCGCCATTCAGCGACAACCCAGGTTACGGCCGTATGCCGTTTTGTCTGGGGTCGTTTTTGACGAATAACGAATCCAGTATTGCCTGATGGTCAAGAGCCCCAACAACGGTAAGCGTGGCTATTGCTCGATGGCATTGCACTCTATCGTGCTAATCATAGCAGCGTCAACACAAGGTTTTGTGTTCATTTTTACAAAACAATACATTTGCTTGCAAAAGGCATGATGAAGCTGGACTCGCGGGCTCTAGTACAGGCAACGGCTGCTTACCCAAACCAGGTCGACTTGGTGCGCGAGCGAGCTCTTGTTGGTTATGTAGAGGGTGAGCTTTACTTTGAGTATCATATCGATGTCATGAAGAGAATTACCAAGCTTACATCACTGTTTGCAAAAAGCAGCTGACCTGCATTGATGGCTGTCATTTGTCGCATATGCCCGCGATGCGTATGCAGTGGCTGCGCAAGGATGCCATTTGGGCAAGCACACGCGCCTACAGATTAGCTGCTTGCAGCGTGGAAACGCATGACACACAATGACACGGTGTTTCTGTAAAGAGATGATGCTGGCTAGCGCGGGCGGTTAATCCATCTCTTTGAAAGCATAATGTGCGTATTTTATCGCTATTTAACCACCATGAAATTAACCACTAAATAAACAACGCCTCCATTCCACCGTCCATCAGCGAAGGCTTGTAGTACGCATTGGTGGTAGCAGATGGCGTACAGGCATGGTGTTTACAGGGCCACGCAAGGGCAGCGTGTAGTTTACGTCGCTTGCACGCCGTCCCCACCACCAATTTGCAGGTAGGCCGTTGCCCTGAGACGAGTTTGGGCCAGCCGCAGCACTGTTGTTTCTCGCGTGCATGATGTTGTGTTGTAACTCTTGTTCTTCACTAACGCGGCTGTCAGTGGAAGATCCGATGGAAATGCTGAGGTCCGAGGAGGGCGGCCTCCTTGAGTGATGGTAATTGCTGCCTGCACTGACTAATGTCGCGGATCCTTTTGGTGTGCAATCAGAACCATCAGATGCGTTTAGCACCTTTACCTGGACCGGTTCTATGCGATCCCTGCGGGCTTGTCGCCTTCTTGTTTGCCACATCTGCCAGCAGATCATTGTGGACACAATGCAGTCTGCGATATCAGGTGTGAGCAACCGAACTGATACATGGCGCGGTGATAGTATGCAGGTAAGCTGCGTGGAACTTACAATCAATGGCGTAGATGTGAGAGTGCCAAAAGGTAAGCGAGTGCATGGTCAGGGCCACGGTGGTAGCGATGATATTGGACACGATGGTGCCAAAGAAATAGATCAGACCGTCCTGAAACAGCATCCAAAAGATGTGGCGCTTCTGCTTCTGGCTCTGTATCCACATGACATACAGAAAGCAGCTGCTCAAACTGATGTTGCTGGCAATGTCTACGGCAAACTTGGCCACAATCCAGCGATAGTCCAGGGCCATGGCGCATCGCCCGCTACCGTACTGGAACGTCGCCATGGCCCAAATGGATGCCAGACCCACCGCAAAGGTCAAGACTATCGTCAGAGCGCCGACATAAAACACAGCGCGCGACCGATTGGTGCTAAAGTATGCCTTGACAAACAGAATGCCGACAATTACGGTAGTGCCGATGTACATGCTTGCCTCTGAGCTGTGCGCGACATTGCGGCATGCAATGGTCCAGGGAGCAAGGCCGCGCAGCAGCGCGCAAAAGGCAGCAATAGTGCCTATCGTGGATTGAGCAAGATTGAGCCAAAACACCAGTTCTCGACGGCTACACAGCATAACGACTGCCATGTAGGTGTTGTATATAAAGCGGAGCAGGAGAATCAGCACCGGCAGCATAGCCATCACGATCCGGTGGTATTCACTCCGCGAGCTGAGCGATATGGCTTCCCAGTCGCCGATCACCCCGCTGAACGGCGACGGCTGCAATCCGGACGGGTCGATGCCCTGGTATCTGCTGAGGTCAACATTGCTTATAGGCCACGTACCATTGGATGGTACCATTTCAGCCGGCATATTCACGAGCAAGCTATGCTACTGAATATCTACTGTCTGCTAACAGGAACCGCACACTCAGTGCGTTTCCAGCGAATGCGCTATGCAAAGGTTACCTTTGCTTTGAAGAGACTGAGTAAGAGCGTCCGTGAAAACCGGCCGGCGGTAATGTAAGAGCTGTTGTGGAGCTGTTACTGTTGCTACTGCTGCTGCTGCACGCTTTTATGCGATGGAATTCTGGTGGGCGCGTATGAGAAAGAGGAGTGCAAAAGGGTGCTGTAGCGAAGGCACGTTGCTTGGTAGAGTATGCTTTGTCGTCGGCAGCATAAGCGATGTGGACATAAAGTGCAGAGATGGGGGCTATTCAGCGATTGCTTCAAGGTTGGCGCGTCTGCGCGCGCTTGTCGCCAATGTGCATCCCATTTATTACGTTTCCTATGCATCGAGGCCTCAAATGGATGCTGAAGCGATAATGTTACAGCTGTTTCAAAGACGCACCGTTTAGACCGCCGACTGCTTATCATGGATTGCGCTTGGGCTGGCTCTGTAACATCGTACCACCCGGTTACGCATTGTTCCCCTACTCTGCTAATAGAGTCGCAGGTCCACGTGTTTTCATGTGCAAAAGCTATTGCAAGCACTTCAACGTAGCAGGGGTGTGCGCGCTGAGGAGGAGCGCCGTTACACCCTGCTTCCAAGGCAGTAAGGCGAGCATGATTAGTGCGCCGCTGCAGGTTTGATTGCAGCGTGGCCCTATGCCAGCGACTGCTCGCCGGTTCGCTGCATCGTCGCTTGCCAAAGGCTACATGGCCGTGCGCCCTCTGCGGCGTGCCCCTAGCATTTTCCAAATTCCGGTCTGGCTATGCGTACCCGGCAGGACCAATGGTAGAATTGATTGCTGGCCCACGTGGTATGTCGGAGCGCCATCACTGTAGAATGAGCCTGCCAGTACGGGACCGGTGTTTTGCGCTGAGCAGGCATTTTCACCGGCAACAGCAGCTCAGCAGGCTTGCGTATGTGCATCTCCCTGCAAGTTACCCAATAGCAAGTAATACCAGCCACAGCGACGTTTGGCGATGTGTACTTTTCGCCAGCGGACAGAAAAGAATGCATGACTGCAACCGTACGGCGCAATAGTAGACGACGGTACAGCTATAACTTTTGTCGGTTCCTATATGCTAAATTTATGACAAGCAGAAGGATGATGACGCGCTGCTGATTGTAATTGGTGGCAACATGGTCGTACGACTGATCTCTACACATATGGTGCGCGTATTGTCCCATGGATCACTGCAATGCACCGGCGGTAAACCAGCCTTGCGGCTAACGTACTTGCTACCGCTGATAGTCAACTCTGTGCAAGTCAAATTGTAGGTGCATGCACAAGTGCAGATCGACACGCCACTCTAGCTAGGCCATTGGCTGGCAAAAGACCGCGCAATGCTATGTGTCCCGTAGATGGTTTGATCTGAAGACGTGCAGTGCAATGCCAGCGCTAAGGTGCACGCAAGCTCTACACGAGCAACGTCAGACTGGACGGTACGCCTTTGGTGGCCGAGACGGCAATGTGCAAAGCGTAGCACATGTGCCATTCCCATCTACGTTTACTTTGCCAGCCCGAGGATGTCGTGTAGCAAGCAGTACCACTACCGCATTCAGACGATGCACTCTTCTCGAGCCATGCTGACCACATATTCGCGCTGGTGCGCCCACGCGTATCCGGATCTGCGCCAACCGCCTTTTGACGGTACTGTGCAGCTACCAATGCGACCGTGCAGCACCGGCCGTAACGATGCCGCCAACTGTTCCTGGCACCAGTTGCTGCCGGTTGTGTGGCGCGTGTTGGTCTACCCGTGCCACGCGCTGCGTCGCGTGACTGCGCCTGTCGTCGTTCGAAACAAGCGCATGCAGCTAATCCGAGTAGCAGCCAAAGGACTGCGGTAGAAGACCCGTGCCATCCACATAAAGTAAGCGGTCGGGGGCTAGATCCTCTGTGTAAGCGTGCCCATGGCTTCATGATGCGTCGTTTGTGTATGGTTCCCAGTCGATGCGTTGGCCCGAA
Organism: Thamnocephalis sphaerospora; assembly: GCA_003614735.1. Lineage (NCBI taxonomy): Eukaryota > Fungi > Zoopagomycota > Zoopagomycetes > Zoopagales > Sigmoideomycetaceae > Thamnocephalis > Thamnocephalis sphaerospora. The sequence goes on along the minus strand of KZ992448.1, from coordinate 22,972 downwards.
ATGTACAGTTTACCCTTGCTGGTCCAAAGTTTGCGATGGGACAAACGCAGGCCGCGTGCGCCAGGTAGATGCGGTTATGTTGAGCAAGATGGCATCGGCCGGCGCATGCTGCCTTGTTCTCGCGCCGATACCTTGCTCCGTTCGTAAATTTGTCCGCTCGATTGACGATGGTGTCTATGCGCGGCGAAAACTCCGACGAGGGGGACTTGCGTGACGCCAGCAACAACAACTCACCGCTGTCCGAGTCCGACCGAAACAACCTACTCAGCCACGCGCTGGAATTGCGCCCGAATTCGCCTGAATTCCAGCGTGCGCTCCGCGGGGTCATGGCGCAATCGTGCCTGTATACCATCCTGTTCTGGCTGTTCTTTGGGAATGCGCAGCGCGCTGCTCGTCTCATCCTTAGCATCCGGCGCAACGGCAAGTCCGCTAGCATCTCCATGTACATTTGTCTGCTTCAGGCGTGCGTCGGTATTGCGCTGAGCACATTCTTTTTTGCCGCCACTTTTTCCAAGGCCGGTTTACCCTGCCATCTTCACATCTACCATGGCGTCGTTGGTGTCGTCATCTCTAGCATGTGCGTGCACGCTGTACAGCTTGAAAAGGCTTACGTGGTGATGGGCCGCAGTAAGCCGCTGCTCATTGCTGGTGCGCTGTTTATCCTGTCGGCGCCCACCTTCATCTACTCGGGCATCTGGCTCAGCCACGTCGATACCAGCGACAACGGCATCTGCAAGGTGACCCATGCCGCCATTCATCCGTGGCTCAAGTTTATCCCCGACATGCTGTCGAACGTCGTGTTCTCCGCTTGCTTTCTGCACGTGGTGCTTCGGCAACATCGCCGCTTTGGCAGCGATTCCTGGAAGCAGCTGCGCAACGACGGGTTCATTACCATGAGCGTCATTACGCTCACCAACACGGTCGCCGCCCTGGTCGCCGTCAGCGGGCAGATGAACGGCGGCATCGTCCAGTGGTTCTACTTGTTGGACTGTAAGTAGTGCGTCTGTGCGCACCTGACGAGTATGGACAGCTAGGCTAACCTCAGACATGCGACAGGGGTGGTTTCCAACCACCTACTCATACGGCAGCTAGAACACATGCGCGATGCGTTTCTTCTCGATGAAGGAAGGCCTGCAGCACGCACATCTGGCACGGAGAATATGCTGACACAGCGTTACTCGATGACGGGATCCCGGCCGACAAAGAGTGACGCCAACAAGAATGGTTCCAACCGCTCCAGCTGGTTCACGCTGCCAGTACCGCTCGAGCATCAGACACCAAGAGGCTGGTAGTCTTGGTTGATTACATGATGAGCTCAAGTTGTACGCACAGCCAGTCGGGCTATTGCAGCCACGCAGCTGCAGCCGCATCGCCGACTCGGCGCCAGTTGGCCAGAGCGTCTAGCACCGTGAGGATACGGCGCAACATATAGAGTTTTGCACATGGAGCAACATCGCTCCGAGCCGGAATAGCACATCCGCTGGTAGAAGCGACCTCAAACGTCGTTACACGCTGGCAATACCACATAGATAGCCGGCGCAAGCGCATGTCAGTGCCGTAGCAGCAACGGCAGCAGCATATACCAATCACGTTGCAGTGTGACTATTTTGCACATTCACTGCTTCTTCTCGTCACTGCGCCATGAGTGGATGCCGCCTTGTTACCTTTGTTGGCGTGCTGGTGCGCGCCTTTTACAATACAGACCAATCAGCATGCACCTTGCTCGACCGCCATGCGACTCTACTCATGCCAGTCTGCCGGTTCCAATGGACAAGAGGCAGTGCGACTGTGACATATCCAGACACATGTAGTATGCAAGCTGTTTGTCGAGAGCTCGCTACAGCCCGGCACGCGTCAGTACGGCGGTAGAGAACATGGCATGCTGATAATGTGCTCATGTGGTATATTGATAATGACGACAACGATAGCGACAGCATGATGGCAGTAGAAGGCGCCTACGCGTGAGTAAGCACCGCGCGGAGGTCAAGCAGACGAACGTAAAGAAGAAGGTGCGATGGCGCCGTAAGCAGCAAACACCATGGCAGAAGCGGGGCGGTGAACTGGCAAAAGCAGGCGGTTGGTACGCAAGATGTGGGCCAGACTGACGTGGAGGACAGCGGAATAAACGCAACAGCAACTAGGGATGGTAAACGACAAACGTGACAGTAGCAGCATGGTCTAGACGGCCATTAAGCAGCGATAGCAATGATGAGTAGGGCATAGCAGCTGTAGCAGCTGCAGCAGTCGCAGCAGTAGCCATGATCGGTAGTGGGCAGGCGGGCGGGTGAACCGTAGACGTGTGCCATCCAAGCGGCCGGCGCAGCGAGCGTCGGCCAGGCCATCTGCCGCCATGAGCTGCGTGCACGCTGGGTCCGCCCAAACTGCCGCTAGTTTCCAAAGAATCGCGCAAACAGCTAGGCAGACGCGCGAGCGTACGCGTCTGTCCACGGCCAACAAACTGTCCACTACCAGGTCGAGCACGCTGTTGTCGGCGCCATTGCCACCACTGTCACTGCCGCCGTCACAAAGTCTTTGCCGTTATCAATCCTCCAGGGTCTGCTGTTCCTGCTACAGTGTAAAGGGTCCACTGCTTATTCACGGCCAACACGTCTACGCTGCCATCGTCATGGTCATCGCGACGCCATCCTACAGCCGTTGCCCCGGTGCCATTATCGCCACGGTTGCTGCTACCAGCGCTGCTGCTACGGCTACGCGCACTCGCCATCACGTCCGCCGGCCTGCCGAGAGCCGCGTGGGCGCGCGCCGGCGCCGCCTAGAGAATAAGGCATTTGCGCTTCGACTTGTTCATCGGCGGGTCGAGCGCAGCCACGATTGCCTCGTCAAACACGTTCTTCAGGCCCTTCTGGGTGAGCGCTGAGCATTCGACATACTTGACCGCGTGCAGCTCGCGTGCCAGTCGCTCGCCCTGCTCCGGCGAAATGGGACGCTGCTTCTGACGGCTGAGTTTCTCCACCACTGTCGGGTCGTCGCGCAGATCCACCTGCGTGCCCACGATAATGCACGGCACACCCGGGCAGTGGTGATGCACCTCGGGAATCCACTTTTCCTTGACGTTCTCAAAGGACGCCGGCGACGTCACGGAGAAGCAGACCAGAAAAACGTCCGTCTGCGGATAGGAGAGCGGCCGGAGTCGATCATAGTCTTCCTGGCCTGTTGCAGGTCGGTCGGTCGCGTTGTGAGCGCGCCACAAGGTTAGCATGTGAATGCGCGTGCACCCCGTACCACCTCGCGCTCTCGGCGTCGATGCCGCGTGCTAGCATCGGCGCCCACGTCGTCGTCGTCGTCGTCGTCGTCGTCGCCGCCATTACCACTACTTACCGGCCGTATCAAACAGGCCCAGCGTGTACGGCTCCTCGCCAATCATCACCGTCACCGCATAGTTATCAAACACCTAGCGATCGCCAACCGGTGACATGTCAGTACCTTCAGCGCAGGGTAGGTGGTGTTTGGTGCGACGCCTACCGTTGGCACATATTCGGACGGGAACTTGTTGGTGGTGTAAGAAATGAGCAGGCAGGTCTATCCGCACCGTGCATGCATGTGCCAATGCGTCAGTCCACCGTCCGTACAATGGCGCGCCGGTGCCATTCAGCGCAGCAGCCTCCGGCGTGCCCAGCTTGTACGCGCACGTACCTTGCCAACGGCGCCGTCGCCGACAACCACACACTTTATCGTCTGCATGTTTTGCTACTGTTGCTGCTATTGCTGTTGTACACAAACTATCGATGAGCGCAAATGGCGCGGATGAACTGTCAAGGGCAGCAAGCACGCGTAGGTCAGCTGATGTTCGGTGGCCAGCACGCTCATATCTGCGCAGAGGGGAGAGTGCGCGTGCTGCGTCGACAATGGCGAATGTTGCCCGCCTCAGCGCTCCAATCTGCCTGCGGAGGCCACAAACGCAGACCTCCTTGACTGCCGTGCGCTGGTATGCGCGCGGGTCGCTGATTGCCCTGCTAGCGCAGGGATTGGCCGACATGGCGCCTGCAGCTAAAGGGCTGCCGTGGCCGTCGACACAGGATAGGCAAATGGGCGAGCGCGCAGACTGGGATGGCGATGCTCATAGCGCCGCGTCGTGTGCCGTCGTAGTCTGCCGCACCAGGCAAGAATATCGCCGACCGTCGCATCGCCCGCTCAGGAGGGCGATTCGCACGCCACACGGCTGTTGCGACACGGCAGCGGCAGCGTACAAGGCGGGCGTGGCAGCCAGCGCGAGCAGGCGTTGACGCCGTGAAACGCACCTTGACCGGGCAGATAAGCGTGTGGGCACGGGCCAATGGGCAAGCCGACGACTGCGGACGAGAGGCAGCGGCGGCGTGGGATAGCGGAAGGGGAATGACAGCCAGATGGAAGTTAGGCGGGCAGACAAGCAGGCGAGGGGAGAAGGAAAGAGGAGGAGGGAGCGAGAGGAAAGGGGCAGTGGAAAACACCCAAAGCGGTTCAACGCTGACCGCGCCAGCAACGAGCGCGCAAGAGAAAGAGGTGTGAGAGAGAAAGAGAGAGAGAGAGAGAGAGAGGCACTCAAAGGCTGCTTGTCCGATGCAGCAGACGAGCGTAGCGCAGGCACTCGAATAACTAGGCGGCAGAAGGCGAAAGGGTAAAGTGACCAGCAGAAGAAGGAGCAGCAGTAAAGAAGCAGCGACAACAGCCTCGCACACCTACACCCGTCCGCCCGTCCACACCTACACCCACTCTGAACGAAAGAGCATGCGTGTGCGACCACCGCTGGGCATCATCTGTCGGAGCCGCGTGGGCCAGAGGAAACACTGGCGACGGCCAGCGCGACTCGGCTATCGTGGCCTCTGCCACACCATCATGGCAATACCCAGATAGGAAGCTGGCCAGCGGCAGGTGTGCACCACAGGGTAGCGATGACGACGATCGACATATCGCCCTTGCGGCCGTCATTCCACCCTCGCACCCGAGCTGCCGGCCTGCGATGACAACGAGAAACAGGAAAGCCGGCGCGGATGTCTAGGCACTCTTTGCCGGTCGATGCGTCTAGACGGCCGACAGCCGCGCCCGTCTCTGGCACGTGTGTGTGTATGGCCCGGCGGCCAAGGAGACGGCCAGCATGGATGCTTGCGCGCCTGACCAGCATGCAGGGTTACGATTGTGACGACGGGCGGAGGCGGCGGACGACATGGACCGTGGGCACTCGCCGCTAGGTCGGGCAAACGCCGCGCGCCGCGCAGCATGTCGACGTCGTCGGCGTTACTGTCATGGCTGCGGCCACCGCCGTTTCGCCTTGACCGGAACATGTGCCTCCATGCATGCACGCACAAGCTGCCATGCGTTCCGAGCCTACAGCCTGCGGTGGCTTGCTACCAGCACGAGCACGCGCGACCAGGCACAGGCACGTCACTCGTCTTGGTATCCGGACGGACGACATGCTCAGGCCGCGACGGTCCGATCAGCGCCTTGTGCGGCAGCGGCGCAAGCGGCCGCATCAGCTACCGCCATCGCAGCTGCGGCGACGATGGGACATATCGACGTGGATGGCAGAAAACGCCAAGCGACGCATGTTTGCGCGAGCCGCCAAGCGTTCTTTGGCAGGCAAGACTTACCAATGCAGGCGAGATTCAGAGGCAAGGAAACTGTCAATGCGCGTCAGAAAAGGAAAGTGGCGTCGACGTGTGGAGAAGAAGCGGATGGCGGATAGACCAGCGCGGCCTAAAGGATGGAAAAGCAGCGGTGCATATATTAGCGGACATGCCAAGATAAACGGCCGCATACTGCCAGCGACGTTGCATCCACGCTCACGTGCCTCCTGACAGGGTCTGACGCATAAGAAGCAGACTACACCTTGGCCAGCTGACTTGTCGGCTGACGAGTGTCGTAGCATGCTTGCCAGCCAAACAGAAAGTGGTGATAGCAAGATGGCTAGTGTCAACGCACATTGGGCCGAACCAAGTCGATCGGATCGGCTCAGCCGAATGCATGTGCGAGTTGGCGTGTAGTGCATACACGCGCCTTCTTTCTCTACGCTTCTCGCACTTGTGTAATACACCACACCACGCACCGCTCCTTAGCGCACCCCACACGCTGCATCTCGAGTGGTGTCGTGCATATCTGGCCTGGCCTCGCACATGCCTTCTCTGAAAGACACAGTTGTGCTGATGGAAGGCAGCACCAACAGCGCGCACAAGCAGGTGCGCTTTGCCGCCAGTGTGCCCGAGGCATCCGAGGCAGTGGACCGGGAAGAGGCGCACGAGCTGCTGCCGCGCAACAGCAACAGCAAGCCGGCACCGCCGTCCGAAGCGTCATCTGGCAATGCCTGGACGCTGGGCGCCATCGCGCTCAACATCTCGTCGTCGGTCAGCATCGTCATGGTCAACAAGCTGGTCTTCAAGACGTACGCGTTCGAGTTTGGCACGCTGCTGACGGTCATCCACTTTGTCTGCACCTGGCTGGGTCTGATGCTGTGCGCGCGCTTCGGCGCCTTTACGCCCAAGGCGGTGTCGTGGCGCCGTCTCATGGGCCTGTGCGCCAGCTTTTGCGGCTTTGTCGTCCTGACCAATCTGAGCCTGCAGTACAACTCGGTCGGCTTTTACCAGATGGCCAAAGTGCTCACCACCCCCACCGTGGCGGCTATTGTACGTAGTATGGTGTGGGGCGCGGGGCAGGGCGAGAGCTGCGGCGCGGTGCTGCGGCGCGGTGCTACTAGTTAATTCGTCTACTAACACGTGTGGTGGTATTTGGAATAGCAAACAGCCTTTTACGGCAAGCGGCTTAGTCTGCCGGTGATTCTATCGCTGGCCGTGATCTGCTTTGGCGTGGGCGTGGCCAGCGTCACGGACGTGAGCATGAACTTTATCGGCACCGTCTACGCGCTGGCCGGCGTCCTGGTCACCTCGCTGTACCAGGTGTGGGTGGGCTCGGAGCAAAAGGCGTTGCAGCTGTCGCCGCCCCAGCTGCTCTACCAGCAGGCACCACTGGCTGCCCTCATGCTGGTGCCGCTGGTGCCGGTGCTGGACCCGGTGAGCAAGCTCTGGTCGTACCCGCTGACTGTCGGCGCACTGGCCGTGATCCTTCTCAGCGGCACGCTGGCCTTTCTGGTCAACTGGTCCATCTTTGCCATCATCGGCCGCACCAGCGCTATCACCTACAACGTGGTAGGCCACGCCAAGCTCTGCCTAATTCTGCTCGGTGGCTTCCTGCTCTTCCGGGACCCGCTCGACTGGCGCAACCTGACGGGCATCTCCATTGCGCTGACGGGCATCTTTGCTTACAGCAAGATCAATCTGCAGCAGCAAGCAAAGGCGGCTGCCGAGACTGCTGCGCGTAAAGACTAGACCAACCATACGGCCTACGACGAGCCAGTATCATAGACTGTAGTTCATTTTCTAGCGACACAGCTCGTCCGATGGGCATGATGCGGCGCCAAGGGTGCTACTGTGCACGCGTACGGGCGAGCGTGCGAACAATAAACTTGCCGATGGCGCAATACATCATCAGCGAGATGGCGGTGGCTCGGGCAAATACGGAAACAGACGGAACACGTTTCACGTGAATGTCACGCGTCGCTCCCGGACGGTCGTTTGTGAGCTCAAGGACCGGCTTCCTGGGCATGCTAGTCTACGCGCTGTGATATGCTAGCGGTGGTGCATCACTCGTCGTCAGCGCTGTGGCGATCTATCGCTGGGCCGGTCTGACGTCCGCCTGCAGCTGGCGCCGTGTAAGGCTCCGTCGCACACGCGCACACTCGCACGCGACGCGTCTCCGACGGCCACTCCCAGCCGTCGCGTTCGGCAGCGCTATAAAGGACCCTCGGCATTCCAATTGCCGGGTGCGCGCCAGCCATACGCGCGCTCTTACTCTCTTACTCCCTCTTCCACACCCACACCACTCGCCGCCTGCTTTGGTTGCACTTGCTCCGGCCTGCTCTGCTTCCTACGCGTCCTGCTTCCGCCTCCGCCGCCCCCTGCTTGTCATCCGAGCGCACGTCCGTGCACCTGTATCTCTGCGTTAATCCACCCGCTCTCTCGCCATGTCTGCTCCTGCTGCTGATGCCAAGGCGGTCGCTGTGGCCAAGCCGGCCGGCAACGGCAATGGCCCGCCGAAAAAGTCGCTGTCTGTGCATCTGATTGCCGGTGGCAGTGCTGGCTTCATGGAGGCGCTCATCTGCCACCCGCTGGACACTATCAAGGTCCGCATGCAGCTGCGTGCGGCCGCGCCTGGTCGCAGCAAGCTCAAGACGGTATGTGCAACGCCAGGGCCCAGGCGGGATTGCGTGACGGAGCGGAGAAGGAAGCCGGAGACGCGCGTTTTGCCATGCAACGCGTGGCCAGTGGCGTGACCAGGCGGCCGCCGAGACAGCTGTGACGACTATTCCGTTGCTAACGCGCGCGCGCGCGCACTTGGACGGATGCTGCATCGACGATCATAGCCGGCTCCCAAGCGCGGTTTTATCGGCGTGGGCGTGGACATTGTCCGCCGTGAGGGTCCGCTCGCCCTCTACAAGGGTCTCGGTGCGGTGGTGTCGGGTATCGTGCCCAAGATGGCCATCCGTTTCTCCAGCTTTGAGGCCTACAAGGGCTTCCTCAAGAACAAGGAGACGGGCAAGGTGTCCACCACGGCCACCTTTTTCGGTAAGCAGATCAGGCGATGGGCTGATGCGATCATCGTCGCCCTTGCTGATGCGCCGCCCAACACCTCTCAGCCGGTCTTGGTGCTGGCATCACCGAGGCAGTGATGGTGGTGACGCCCATGGACGTGATCAAGATTCGTCTGCAGGCGCAGCGCCACTCGATGATGGACCCGCTGGACGTGCCAAAGTACCGCAACGCTGCGCACGCCGCCTACACCATCATCAAGGAGGAGGGCCCGCGTGCGCTCTACAAGGGTGTCACGCTGACGGCGCTCCGGCAAGGTAAGCGGTCCGACGGCCACGCAAGCATGCTCGTGCTCACCCGGTGACTGCGTCTGCGCACGCCACGTTCCAGCCACCAACCAGGCCGTCAACTTTACGGTGTACCAGGAGATGAAGAAGCAGCTGCTCATTTGGCAGCCGGACCGCACGGAGCTGCCCAGCTACCAGCATCTTATCATCGGTGGTCTCAGCGGTGCCATGGGTCCCATGTCCAACGCGCCCATCGACACCATCAAGACGCGCATTCAGCGTGCGGCCTATGTGCCGGGCGAATCAGGCTGGACGCGTTTCACAAACGTGTGCTCGGGCATCATCAAGAACGAGGTGGGTGGCGTTGGTGCGATTGACTGTGGTGGCGGCCGAATCCTCTCGACTGACCGGTGCGCCATGCGTTGTCATCCAGGGCTATCTTGCCTTCTACAAGGGTTTGACGCCACGTATCCTGCGTGTGGCTCCGGGCCAGGCCATCACCTTCATGGTCTACGAGCGGGTGCGCGGCTGGATGGAGCGCATGCGCATCTCGCAGGAGCTCAACCAGGAGCAGGCCGAGTAAGGACCGCGTATCCGCCACCGACTGCCGGTCCAGCCTGCTCTGGCCCGCCTTTCGTCGTGGCCTGGCGATGCGCTTCTCCACCCTATACACCCACACGCACGCCCCGTTCGTTGTCTTGCCTGTCCATTGCACCCTCCATTGTTTGCGCATCATCATTGCTACACCTAAAAGAGACGCGCTTTCTTGCGCAGCGTATCCACCCCATTTACCCTGCAGCAGTGTCTATGGCCGTTGTCTTGCCATTTGCATTAGGACCGTCGTGGTCATCCTACCATACCGAGTGGCGGTGTGGCATGGGGAAACACGTTGTCGGACCAGAGCCGCTATCAGCACGTTATCGATATATGCATTTTCTCTGTTTTTCCGCCGGTGGCACGTCACCCCAACAGCACATACTGTGCGGTAGACCAGTCTCTTTCTGCTCCACATCACTGCCACCCGCTTACTGTCGTCGGCCTTTTCCCTGCTCCCACGCGCTTCTGTCCTCGTTTGCCACCATGTTCCGCAGCGTTGTTGCTCGCGCTGCACGCTCGTCTGCTGCCGCGTCGCTCGGTGCACGCCCGGTAAGTTAGTAGTCATCCTGGCGAGCGCGTGTGGGTTGGGGCCACGCTACACCACGGATCCCAACCTGGCCAGTGCAGCTGACGTGCATATGCGCGTCTGTGCGCACAGGTCTCGCTACGCGCTGCCATGGTGGCGCGTCGTGGTCTGGCTACGACGGCCGACGAGGACCATGTCAACATTACGCTGCCCGGCACGTCGTTTGAGGTGTACAACTGCGACATGCCGTCGCTGGACGTGGCCATCAGCAAGGAGGAGCTGATGGATACGTACCGTCAGATGGTGGTGGTGCGCCGCATGGAGATGGCCGCCGACGGTCTCTACAAGGCCAAGATGATCCGCGGCTTCTGCCATCTCTGCACGGGCCAGGAGGCGGTGCCGGTGGGCATGGAGCAGGGCATTACCAAGGAGGACGTGATTATTACGGCGTATCGGTGCCACGGCTATGCCTACATGCGCGGCGCCTCGGTCACCTCCATTATTGCCGAGCTGATGGGCCGCAGCAACGGCATCACCAAGGGCAAGGGCGGCTCCATGCATATGTTTGCGCCCAACTTTTACGGCGGCAACGGTATTGTGGGCGCGCAGGTACCCGTTGGCGCCGGTCTGTCGTTCACGCAAAAGTACCAGGACCAGAAGGCGTGCACGTTTGCCCTGTACGGTGACGGCGCCTCCAACCAGGGCCAGGTGTTTGAGGCGTTCAACATGGCGCGTCTCTGGGATCTGCCGACGGTGTTTGTATGCGAAAACAACATGTACGGCATGGGCACGTCGGCCAAGCGCAGCTCCGCGTCCACCGACTACTTTAAGCGTGCCGGCTACATTCCCGGTATCAAGGTGAACGGTATGGACGTGCTGGCCGTGCGCCAGGCGTGTGCCTACGCGCGCGAGTGGACGACCAGCGGCAAGGGCCCGCTAGTGCTGGAAATGGTCACCTACCGCTACGGCGGCCACTCCATGTCCGACCCGGGCACCACCTACCGTACGCGTGAGGAGATCCAGCACATGCGCAGCCGCAACGACCCGATCACCGGTCTCAAGCAGCGCATCCTTGAGCACCAGGTTGCCGATGAGACGACGCTCAAGCAGATCGAAAAAGAAGTGCGCGCCGAGGTGGACCAGTCGGTGCAGGAGGCCAAGGACGGCAAGGAGCCGGATGAGAGCGAGCTCTTCACCGACATCTACATCAAGGGCACCGAGCCGTCGCTGCTGCGCGGTCGTGATCTGGAGGAGACGCATTACTACTAGGTGTCTGTACGGCAAAGGGAACAAGTAGGATGCTAGCATGGTACGCGGGAAATACTACTAAAGATTACATGCATACACGCTATATGCCACGCAAGCGCACCCATGACCAGTGTAGCTTATTCAACGGGGGAGTTTATTGTAGGCACAGACGTCACGTACATGACACGTACGCAAGGCATGGCCCGTCTCGACGCTTTTGGCGCACCGCCCACCACTCACCTCGCGCACTCGGGCATGAGCGGATGTACTTGCAGGGACCCCATGTCTCCCAGACCACGTCCATCATGAACGGCGGAAGAACCGGTGTGCTTTTGGCATGCGCATCCTCCCGCGTTGTCCGCAGGTAGGCGCGCAACACCCATGGCTGTCTGGCCGAAACCGTGGATCATCGCATACACGCATACACGCACGTATGCATGCAGAGCGAGTCAACCTGGTTCCTGTGTCCTCGCCCCCTCTGGCCATGACTGGAGACCAGCGGGGACGAGGTGCATGCAAGGCCAATTTGGTAACGAACGGAAAAGGTAGAGTGAGCGTGCGCACAAGTGGAGCGGCGCGGCAAGCTGGTGCATAAAGAGGCGGGCATAAATATACTATACACGTCCAGAGCGCTTGGATCAGCGCGATCAGCGGCTACTGGTTCACTTGCATCTTGGCAACCGGACGACGCACGCTGAAGGTGCGGTATGCCGCTTCGCAAAAGAATGCTGCAGAGGAAAATGGCGGTGGTGCAAATAGCGCAGGCAGCGCAGCAGCTGCCGTAGCTGGTGCGGTCGATGACCGATCCATGGGGCATACTGTGCTCGTTGCTCGCTCAGAAGCCGAGAACCAGCCAGAGTCGCTGGTGCAGGCACTCCACGCATCCACATCATCAGTTGGCCTGGAGGATGCCATCAGCGCCATGTCGGACCAGTGTTCTTCAAGATCAAAGCGATCCAGTGCATCTACGCCATTTAGCGCGCTGTCGTCGTCGCCATGATTGTCGAGCCAATCGCAGTCCATGTCCAAGCTGGCATCTAGGCATGGCACCAGTGTGGGTGACAGCGGAGGCAGTGGCTGGGCTGGCAAGGCAAAGGGTGTCTCTGCCAACGACATGGCTGGCCATGCAGGCTGGCGTTTGCTGGCAGTGCAGGCGGTCATGGTGTACTGCATCGTGGCCGTCTGGTTAAGCGTCGATCGCTGCCGTGCCCTGGCCAGCTTCTTCAGGGATGCACAGGTGGGCGCTACCGTCGCATCGGCCGTTGGCACCATGGTGGATCAGGGCACAGAGTAGCGCTGGCAGAGTGAGCAGATGGCTGGCGTGGATGAGAGAAGCAGAAGGAAGAAAAGGCGGTGGCGGACGGTGCATGAAAAAGAAAAAGATGGCAGAGTGTGACGCGATAACCGGCGATGCCACTCATCCTTTGTTCGTTTTGTGTTGTCTTGGACGTGCCATCACCGCAAACATGATACTCGAAACGTCAGGCCGCGCAGACCACGCTACGCAGCCGTCGCGTCCGCACCGCCACCATGGCGATACGGCGGCGGGGGTTAGCGACGCGCTTAACCTGCGCGTGCTTATTATCGACAACTACGACTCGTACACGCTCAACCTGCTCCAGCTGCTGCCGGAAACAGGCTGCTCGGTGGTGGTTGTGCAGAATGACCAGCTCAGCTGGTAGGCAGAAGCCAAAGGCGCTGCGCTGCGGCTGTACGCTGACGAGCACGCTGCTAGGGACAAGCTACGCGACTATGTTTTGCCACATATCGACTGTATTATTCTGTCGCCGGGACCAGGCACGCCTGCACGCCCAGAGGTGAGTATCCAACGTTGTTGCTGCCGTCGTGACCACTATGACCGGCAAAATACAGGTGCTGACCAGATGGAGCGAGCAGGATATTGGCGTGGTGGCGCCACTGCTGGAACAGGTGGATCTGCCCGTGTTGGGCGTGTGTTTAGGCCATCAAGCCATCGCGCACGTCTGTGGCGCTCAGGTAGACGGGCGTTTCTGAACGAACGCTATAGTGCTGGCAAACTCATAGCTATCCTGCATAGATTGTGCATGCCCCGGAGCCTGTACACGGCCAAGTACACCATGTGCATCTGCAGCACCGCACATCAACAGACCATGATGCGCTGGAGGATTCTGGTGCCGATCTCTTTCGCGGTATTCCGTCGCCATTCCCAGTGGTACGCTACCACTCGCTGACCGTGTCCGATGCTGGTGTGTATTTTCATCGATGGCGTCGCATCTTTTTGCTGCTCACCTGCCAAGCCGGCTCTCTTAGGTCTGCCCAAATGCTTGCTGCCGCTGGGCTACGCCTACGACTGCAGCGATGGCATACGCGACGAGTGCGAGAGCGGCGTACGACCAAATATGCGCACCATGATGGCGCTGGCACACGAAAGCAAGCCCTTTTGCGGCGTGCAATTTCATCCCGAGGTGAGCGGTGGGTTATGCTACAAAGGACACGCATACGATGGCTGACCACCATCAACCCAACCTTTGACTCGAATGTCTAGTCGATCTGCACTGACCACGGCCATCTTCTCGTGCACAACTTTTTGGCCATTACAGAACGCTGGCATCGTACGGTGCGTAGGAGTGAGATTGCCTTATACGCTGTGTCGCGCATCGCTCATTCAATCAGCCAACTATACGGGCCATTAGCGCAACAATCTTTTTCCACGACCGCCCCTTCCCGAAGGCATACAGAAACTGTGTACCCTCCACCGGGGAACCTGTGGACCATCGGTGCGACCGCTGTCTGGTGTCTCCAAGGCGATACTGCCTCCTGGCCTCGACATAGTGCCCGCTGCCTATACGCTACTGACGCACAAGCTATCCGTCAATGTGGCGCCTGATGTGGCATTTTGCAAGTTGTTTGGAAATGGCGATGGCAGTGTCTGGCTGGACAGTGCTCGGGTAGGTAGCTGGTACGTACGACGGTCCAAGCCATGTACTACTCACCAGTCTTGCTGGTGGTATGTGATAAACAGCGGGGTGATCGACAAAGCCGTTTCAGCTTTATGGGTTCTTGCCATTCTCCGGGCAGGTAGGCATTGTTTAGCGGCGGAAACGTTGCAGCACTCTGCTCACAATGTGCTGGGCGGCGAGTAGCTTTCAAGTCGGCTATCGGCTCGCCGACCGGCAAATCACCATCACGCGACAGAATGCTTCTGATGCCAGCGATGGTGGTCAGCCACATGTTGCCACCAGCACGCTAGCAGCGACAGATACCTTTTGGGACTGGACATCGCGGTTTATGCGACAGTTTTCTCTACTGCAGGCACGTGCCTGGGCGGCGGACAATGCTGCTGTAAGCGAGCAGCCGCCTTTTGATTTTCTTGCTGGTCTGGTTGGCTACTTTGGCTATGAGATGAAGAGCGAATCACTGCCAGGCTACGGTGCGCATCCATTGCCGCAAGTGGATCTACCATGGAGTACCGATCGGGCAGCAACAGTAGCGGCGCACGATCAGGCGACCGTGGCGCCAGATGCTGCCTTTGTTTTTCTGGATCGTCTGTTGGCGTTCGACCACCATACTGGCGACATCTGGTTGGTGTGCCTGGTGTGCGATGAGCAAGCAAAGCACGCTTCTGGTGCCACTCCAGCGCCAACAGTTGGTAGCACTGGCGATGCATGCGATCGCTGGATGCACGCGACTGTTGCTACGCTGGAAGATGCTGCTACCGAGTCTGCCTCGCAGATACCTACAGTCAGCACAGCCTTTATTGCTGCTGCCGCTGCTGGGGAGGTTGGGGCGCTGGATGTAAACGTCCGCGATACCTGCAGCACATATCTGGACAAGATTGCCCATGCTCAGCACTACATTCGCGACGGCGAATCCTATGAGCTCTGCTTGACCACGCAGATGACCGCCCGTTTTCCACGACGTCTTGCCACGCACAATGAGCCGCTGGCTCCGACAGAGTATCATCATAGCGCCACATCTACCCTTGACTTTTACCTTCAGCTGCGGGCCACCAATCCAGCACCGTACGCAGCATTCCTCAATTTTAGTCCAGAGCTGTGTATTGCGTCAGCTAGCCCAGAACGCTTTCTTCGCGTTACTGCAGCAGGGCACATTCAGATGCGGCCGATAAAGGGCACGCGTAAGCGGCAGCGTGTATGCTGCTGCGGCCAAGGCTGTGAGCGAGATCACCGTGGTCTGGATCCAGCCTGTGCGCGCGCCGTGGACCAACAGCTTGCGGACGAACTAGCTGCAGACGTCAAGGAACGCGGCGAAAACTTGATGGTACGTCACTTTGTTGGACGCGCTGGTGCCATGAGACAGCATACCGACGTAGTTATCTGCTTGCCTGCAATTAGATTGTCGATCTTATTCGGAATGACTTGGCGCGCATCTGCCCGCCCCATAGCGTGCGCGTTCCGCACTTGATGGCCATCGAGACCTATGAGACGGTGCACCAGATGGTGACTACTGTGGACGGACTGTTGCACGACACTGTGGACGCAACACAGGCCCTCAAAGGCTGCTTCCCACCTGGTGAGCTAGACACATTGTGCGCGCAATGGCCCTTGTGACGCTTACAGTGATCACGAACCTGAGCAGGATCAATGACGGGCGCGCCGAAGCTGCGCTCAGTGCAGTTGCTGGAGCACTTGGAAGATCACCGGCCACGCGGCATCTATTCTGGCTGTCTCGGCTATCTTTCGGTTAATGGTGCAGCCGACTTTAACGTCGTGATCCGCACAGCTGCCATTACGCACAGACAGAGTAAGTGTGCAGATTTGCTCGCTGTTTACGAGGCACTGCAGGCTGACAGCACGCCCAAAGATATCTCGATTGGCGCTGGAGGCGCCATCACGATTCTCTCAGATCCGATGGAAGAGTGGCATGAAGCAACCACCAAGGCAGAGGCGGTGCTCCCCAGGTTCGTGCAGGCGATGACACCGGTGCGACAGGTGCTAACGCCTGGTCGGCGCAAACAGCATTAGGCAGTTTTGCGCAGCCATGGAGGGTGGTCGGGATTGTAATTAGCGTCATCTTTGCCCAAATGCACCGGTGCTGAAACGCGAGTGGCGACTGTGCTCAGCTGCGGAGCTCTGATCTGACGCCGTGTGGTACACGCTTTTCGGCAATGCTAGCAGCCATCGTCAAAGGGCTGTATGCAGAGCATGCGTGGAAAACAAAGACTTGACATGAACCGTCGCAAGGTTCAGCATGGTGCTGGTATTTTCTTCCCTTCTTGCGCGCAGTCTGCACAAGCGTGCAACGGTCCGTTCATGCGTTACCTGCTATATTTGTAGTAAACCAGGAGGTACTGTCTGGCGATAAGCACTACCTGGCTGTCGCGGTGTACAATGGAAGCTCGGGCTTGTGGAACGCCGCGGCCATGGCTTGTCTTTTTGAGCGCGACAGCCAACTCCAATCGCTGCGCGGTCTGCGTGCCCGAAACGACTCGCCGACTGCCTGCCGGTTTGCCGAACATCGCGATCAGTCATTGCCGTATGCTCATTACTGGCAGCACAAGAACCGCTTGTACTACCGGCAGCATGTGCATGTCAGTATGTCCCAGGATTGAGTGGCGCCAAACATAACGCCGCCATAAAGACAATGGCTAGTGTGGATGCGCACACGCTGTGGCCCAAAGTAGGTATATTGGCTACGTCCACAGTACGAGCTTTCCCATACTTGGCAGCGCCATTCTGGCCACAGCGCTGCCATGCCTTTCATTGTCTTAGCACGCGATACCCACTTGCCCGGTGCATCATCGACAGACGGTCATGCGCTTGAGCGGTGCAAGCGCATGCGTACAAGGGGAAAGGCGCGACAGTGTAGCTGATCTGGCCTCAAAGAACACTTAGCGACCTGCGCCGGAGCGCACACACCGGTGGGCTTTCAACGGCGAGCGTCGAACGACGGCCAGTTTGCGGCGTAGTTTGAAGACCAGCGGTAGCCTTATGTGGACAATGCCCCAGTGAGCGGCCAGCTAGGAAAGGCCATGCTGCCAACGGTGGACAGCGGTTTCTAAATCGATACAGCGTTGAGAAATGACTGACGGCAAAGGCAATGGCGTCGGAGCGCGCGCTCTATGCCCACACTATCAGCTGACGGCCGTGGCAGATATATCATCCGCGCGGCTATTTGCATCGAGCGCTGCTTCCACTCCTATCGACGTGCCTACTACTATTCCCCCTTCACCTCCACACTGTAGCTTTACCGCAGCCACGGTCTTTGTCCGCCCAGCCTCATCTGTGGCATGGCATAGCAGGGCATTACATCCTGCACGACATCATTCAGACCTGCGCTGCGCTGCGGTCACGACATCAGATCGCGTGTCAGTGACTACGATCAAACCATACTTTTTGCCACCAAACAACTCGGGCTCGGCTGTATATTATAATCCGAGCGCCAGACCACTGCACAGGATAGCCGTAGCTCTGTATCCACGTCATTTGCGCCCTTTCTGTCAGCCTACCTAGCATACTTTTGCAGAGACAGAATGACGGCTAAAATAGCTGAATCGACCTTGAACAACACCCTACGGGATGCTGGCATCGACCTCAGCAAGTATGTGGGCATCGACCCAACGGTGGTGGATCTGTTTCCTCTCAGCAAGGTGATGGGCGATTGGGAGTACGTGTACCTGTCGCATGCCGAAGAGTACCGTCAGATAGGAGCCGCCCTTGTTCCCGTCGTCGTTCTCCTAATTCGCTTTACCTGCAATACCCTTATGGCCGGCAAAATGCTGCACAAGCGTCGGGACTCGGTCTTTTGGCTGAATCTGCTCCAATGCGTGCTGGGTGTTGCTGCTGCCGTTTGCGCAATAATACGCGGCCTTGCTCCATGGGCTATCTCCTGCAAAGGTGTTTCCAGTAGTGCGGAGGCGAATGTCTACGTTGGCACGAGCGCCATCGTTGGCATTCTTTTCGTCAAAGCGTACTACGGCACCAAACATTCTCGCATCGTGCTCTGCATCGGTGCGCTGGCAATACTGCTCACCTTTGCCGTCGGCCTGATGTCCATTTGGGCAATGGTAACGTTCGAGTACGGCAGCGGACGATGTGCCATGGCTCTGGACTATCGCTGGATCATATCCAAGTTTGTCGTGGATATAGCCAGCAACGTCAGTCTGACCGGCTGCTTTTTGTACGCCATTTGGCTACAAACTCGGAATAAGAAGCACCACGTTTCCTGGCTGCTATTCCAAGACGGCTTAATCTACGGCTTTGGCGTTGCCGTTTCCAATGTCGCCACCAACGCAATCGTGCTAAATATGCACTCGCTGACATTCTGGCATGCACACATCTATGCAGTCGACTGTAAGTACACGCCAGAACGGGCAATAGCTCGGCGACATCGTGGTAACCGCGTAGCGCTGACGATTTCGATGGCTATGCAGATTGCATTGTATCCACGCTGGTCTGCCGGCAGTTGTGGCAGGCACGCGTGCGATATGCTCGCCACCGCCGCACCAACCGCATCAAAATTACGGAGGCCGGCGCAGCCATTCTCCTTCGCCGCCGACGTTGACAAAATGATTAGGAAGCAACAGCGCCCTACAGTCTTTAGCTGACCAATTTAATTTACGAATAATGTGATTAATATGCACACCAAAAACCGGACTACATGCAGTGCTGATCTACGCGCGGTCGCTGATGATATCACTTAGTAGCGTGTTTGAATCGCATGCTATTTGTCGTGTCGCCGCCGGTCTGTATGTGGACGTCAATGTTAAAAATCAAACCATGCGTCTGCTCTATGCATGGCGCAACCAAGGCAACACCACAGTACCGCAAACCACAGACATCCCTAGTGCTGAATTCAAAAAAGCCAGCTGTAAAACTGCTATTGTTTGAATCATTATGGAGCCCTGGCTATCAGTTTCGCGGCTTATTCGCTCGCGCGGGCCGAGCTATCAAGCAGTACAATGTATAAACGAGACTTTTCAGCGCTGCCCTTTCAGACAGGCATCAGGTTGAGCCGCCACGTCTTTACGTGCTTTTTACAGCACACACACAAAAGTAACCGTAATTCGGAGTCGGTCAATTTGCATAATCTTATCGTTGACACGAGTCCATGTAAGCGATGGTGGAGACCGGCCTACTCTACTTGCTTTTTGACGCGCAGGGCCGCAATCTCTTGAATGAGCTGACGGTGCTTGCGCTTGGTGCTGACCATGCAACGCTAGCCATGATTCATTTCTAAATCCACTGCCACAGCGGCATCGCGTGGAATGCGTGTGTCCGGCTCTCGAAAACTACTAGCGGCGCCAGCGACACATCTACAAGCTGTTAGATGACTCATGACATACAGTGGCCTTTGCGGTAGCACACTCAAACATCTCTTTCCGCAACATGACCGCAGACGCAAGATTTGTATACGTATTGAAGACACTTCCGG
The DNA here is from genome assembly GCA_003614735.1 of Thamnocephalis sphaerospora. Classification (NCBI taxonomy): domain Eukaryota; kingdom Fungi; phylum Zoopagomycota; class Zoopagomycetes; order Zoopagales; family Sigmoideomycetaceae; genus Thamnocephalis; species Thamnocephalis sphaerospora. The sequence continues at coordinate 3,368 of KZ992448.1, read as the reverse complement.
CACAAGATAGGCGTCGCCTATTTGGCTATGTCGACCCTTATGCCTCAGCGTGTCTGGCGGCAACCTGTCGCTTTCTATACACTACAATCTGGCGCAACGTTGCACTATGGCGCTGCTACTATATGCACGCATTTGCCCCGCATACCGTGGAGCGCGAAATGAGCTTTCTCTGCTGGTGTCTGCGAACTGGTAGTCGGCGCAAGTCTCGGGAGCAGACTGCAGCTGGACAAACCGGTGATTTCTAGGCAAATATCGTCTGGTCGGACGTATTTCGACGACGGGTGCTTACCGAGCGCAACCTACGCCACGGAATATGTGTGCGCCGCACCTTTTGCCTATCGGAAAACGCCGCCGATACGACGACCTGGTCTGTCGGCCCCATCACACCGGTTGGAATTAATGTCTCTCGTCGAAGAGAGCCTGGAAAACTGGTAGTTAGAAAGATGTACGCCATTGATGGCGACCTTGTACATGCGGATCAACAAGATGGCGAGCGCATCATTTCGCTAGATTCGCCAGATGCCACTGACATGCAGGCGCCTATACGACTGGTCTGGTCGAACGATCAACCAGCACACGTTAGTCTGAGTAGTCATGGGCCAATAATGGGCTGTCGGTTCTCTGTGGCGCAGCACTCCGTTGACACCTCGGTATTGCAAGTTTGGAGGACTGGTAAGTCTTCCTTGAAGCACAGCATTCAACTGAGTCGTCCAATGGTGGTGATTGAAATTCGCGATTGTTGGGCATTGGTTCAGCAGCCGATGGATGCTTTCAACAACAATATGCGTTTGGAGACGACGGTGGTCGACTTGGAGCATGGCGTAGTATGCCCTAGCATTAATCCCCCGCGTGCCCTACACGAGTGCTGCTTTGTGCGTACGAACGAACACGCGGTTACGATGTATGGCATGACGGCACAGGACGACACAGATGGCATGTTCAGCTGGTACCTCTATCGCTTTGCTGTAGATCAACCGACGCAGTTGGTGCATACCGCAAGCATCACTACACCGGTGCCCATCAGTTACTCGTTCCCCAAGTTCTCCTTGCCACACGAAGACGATGACGCCGATACCGACAGCACCGATTGCATGCTGCTAAGCGCTGCCACCATCACCACCCCAAGACAAAACATCATATTGCATCACACGCTACCTACCGCAACTCATCGACCGGGTGCGCCATTTACCGCTCAATGTAATGCTCTGCTGACAGACACCTTTGCCGCCGCACAGACACGCCGCGGCTTTGTCGGCTATTTGGATGGATATCTCGTGTCTTACAACAGGGACGGCACGATACACTGTAGGCATCAGCGCCCGATTGGACGCAGTTACTTGCCGATGCTGGGAGACATATGCTTGGCAAGCGAAATGGTTCGGGGAGAATGGGCAACGGTGCTGGTTGATACTGCCATCGGAGATGAACTGCCGGGTTTTCCTGGACTATCGACAAACTTAAGTGAGTCTGCTGTACTTGTCACATGCGTGGTTCGTCTGCTTGATGATGAAAGAAGCATCGAAATTATCAGCTTTGGTGCAGCTTAGCAGAGTGTATTTTGTCTAATTGGTACACACACATGTACGCGCATTCGCTACATGAACGTGTGAACCGTTTTGACGTGCACAGCATAAACCATCATAAAGATGAGCCCTATTGTGCCGCTTTCCACCATCGTGTCCATTATTATTTGGTTTACGGCTCTGTAGCTCTACGACTTTGTTCAAATGCATGGATCACGCTATTAAATGATATGATGTGTACACAAGATAGCTTTGCAATTTCACTTTTTCAGGTAGATGCCGAATTGAGCCGCCACATCTTTACGCTCACTCTCTTTCTGTGCGCGGTTCTCGCTAATGCTTGTCACCGAACTGTGTACTGCGTTGGCCGTCGCCCCGTGAATGCTTTGGCTGCACTATGCTCCGTTCGCTGTGCATCGGTATATGTGCTTCCAGGTCTCTGTTACACTTGGGCCGCGTCAGCAACAATGCTTGCTCGCGTACACGTTTGGATACCATATATGCTGGCGCTGCAGTGTTGGCCGTAAGCTCAGCACCACTGTTCAGCCAAAAAAAGTGTACTCTTCTTTCTGCCGCAAGTCCGCCTTCTACTGTGCCTCGCGCTTTGAAAGCAATATCATACTCGACACCTCTGGAATTGCCTTTGCCACGGCTGTCATTATGAGTCGCTCGGAATTTCGGACTATTGATAGCGCCGCAGCTCTTGGCCAATCAAGTTAACAAGTATCGCGTTCTCCTTTGTATGCGCACTTCTTTCCCGTCTCGAATCTCCACGTAATTTACGTCGACTGCAAAGCAGCGCTTGCAAAGCTTTTGGAATTCGGACATGGCGAAGCAGCGTCTAAGCTCAGTTGTCGACAGCGATGGCAGCATGTCGCCCAACGCGACTGCGAGTCCGCAGACGTCTTCCTCAGATACAACGCAGACCCAGGCGCAGACCCACCGCACATTCAGTGAGCCAACGCCTCTGCCCAAGCGCCAACTGATTGTGGTGTATCTAGTCCAGTTTGGTGAGCCAATTTCGTTCACGGTGCTGTTTCCCTTCATGTATTTTGTAAGTGAGCGGCAAAAATGACGGCGTTCTGTTTTATTCTGATCACTTATGCTAGAGCGTGACTCTGTTCTCGGGGCGGTTTACCAATACTGCAGATGGTAGGTAGAGACACGATGCATGACGCTGCGTGTGTGCGCATGTGCTGATTCAGCGTAACGGCTGTCTATGGTCGACAGGTACGCGACTTTCACATCACCGACGACCCTACACGCATCGGCTATTATGTTGGCCTGCTGGCTGCCTCGTTTGCCGTTGCGCAGTTCTTTAGCGGTACGTTGCTAAGCTAGCACAGGTGGTACTATTTGGATTGCTGTAGTGGTAAAGGGGGGTGGACACTTGCGCGGCAAGGAGGCAGGGGTGCAGAGCGTGGCACTGATGCTGCTTCCGCCATTAGGTCTGCCGTGGGGCTTTCTCTCGGACAGGATCGGTCGGCGCCCGGTAATTCTTTTTGGATTGGCTGGCACCACTATCTGCTTGTTGCTCTTTGGCTTGAGCGTGTCGTTTGCATGGGCCATGACCGTGCGCATCATGACTGGCCTGGTCAATGGCAACGTTGGTGTCTTGAAGAGTGTGCTGGGCGAAATCACCGACGAGACAAACCAGGGTACGTGAAAAAGTAGTGCAGGGGGTGTATACAACGTTTTGCTAACACGATTTGGATCATGTAGCTCGTGCTTTCAGTTATATGCCTATGGTTTATGGCATTGGATTTATCGCAGGTCCGACAATCGGCGGCCTGCTGTCCAATCCAGCCGAGACCTATCCCGACTTGTTTGGCGATATTGCTCTGC